>JARKHS020028080.1:0-20340 GCA_030143305.2 Amblyomma americanum
CCATTTTCCGAACGCATTCCGCCTGATTCGAACCGTGAAAAGGAGGACTTCGAAGCATTTAAGGTATGTTTATCTGTAAAGTCCTTTGCAATAAGGGCTCCCTGGGCGCTGCCATATATTGCTGGCTAGACTGGCGCGTGCACCTCGCGCTAGCAAGGTTTTCAAAGCGGCAGTGGAACCGATGTCTGACAGCCCAGGAAGGAGGCGTTTCGACGTCTCGCCCGATGGGAAAGCCTCTAAGCATAAAAAAAATTGGCAATGGCTTAGCTCGGCTATGCCAGGATATACGTAGTGAAAGGTACGTTTCTTCGGCTGAGCTTGTTGTGGTCATTGTATGTTAGCAATGAGTGACATTTGGTATACACATCTTTTATTCATTCTGCTTGGCAAAGACGAAGGCTGCCAGATGATCTGTGAAGTAGCATGCAGCGGTCTCAATTTTATCTATACAGGATTTCGATTTGGTAGAGCCTCTTTTGTATACAAGGTCTATAGTAGTTCCCCATTGTGTAGTCTGGATGTGAGGTTCCGAAGCTAAATTAAAGTCAAACATTTCTTTCATACACTAAGAGAGCCCTGTTTCCTGCTGAAATCACCCAAAGTCACGCAAAACTGTGAAACCGTGCCGTAGGCTGGTATACACGTTTCAACCACATCAATCGTCTGCTTGACAGATGTTCCCGGTGCCACGTAGACTCCTTGGATGATAATGCCGCTCTCCAGAAGCCGAACACAGCAGGCTTCACCATTATTCACCGCGATCGAAGGGGGATGTCTAACGGCGGTGATACCTTGTTTCACGCACACACATACTCCAGCGTTCTTATTTGGCTCAAGCCAACTGCCAGGCGACAACCTCAGGATCTGGAGAGTTAATCTTGTCTGTACCGCCGTTTAGCAGCGGCTGGAGTCTCCTCTGCATGCATGTCAAACGTTCTGATAAAGACGCCCACTATACATGCCTTTCATATGCAATCGTGCGCATGCGACGCGGTGTTCGTGTGCTAGAGCGGTGAGGCGCCGACGCAGAACGCGACGCAGCTGTGGGTCTCTCTGGTTACCACGGTGTCGGCGCATGCGCACAACTGCTCATCCGAGTGACGTCACGCTCAGCTTCGATGGTGGAGCGGGCGCGCGGCGTCGCCGCGCCTTGCTCCTCTCCGGTTGCCATGGTAACGGCGCATGTGCACAACTGGCCTCTTCCATACACCGCGAAATGCTCGTCTGGTAGCCCAGTGTAGCTCTCGCTACAAAATTTGCATGCGCAATTTAACTCGTGCATACATGAAAACGTTACTAGCCCGAGAGTCCTTCAAAACTTTTCAAGGACTCTGCTAGTGCTAAGACGCAATGCCGCTTTTCGGAGTGGAGGGCTTGGCGTGGTAAATAGTGACGAATAACCGCAAGAGACGGTACGGAGGCAGAGACAACACGGGGATGTACTAGCAACTAAATTAAGCAGGTTCAATTTCTCCTACCGCCTTGTGTTGTATGTGCCTCCTTCCTAGCTGTATCATTTGCGGTTATTCGTCACTCTTATATAAGCTACGTACCTGCCTACAACTACACCCTCCTAAATCACGGTAATTCTGCGTGGATCAGACAATTTAAGAATTCTGGTATGACAGGGCTGTCGATTACACTATACAGGTTCCAGAGTTTAAGAAACCGGAACTACGTTGTTACTTGTTTTACGGCGTGAGCCGTTTACGGAGTGTCCTCCGAACAGCCGCTTGGATGAGGTCCGTCCAAGCCAGGAGAGAACGAAGAGGAGCTGCAATGGGAGAAAAAAAGGAGGAAATCATTGGTTATCAGGAAACGAAAGGCGCCGTAACTTCTCACTTATCGATGGACACCTCAAGCGCGTCGTAAGTGAAGGGGGAGAGGAGGGAGTGACAGAGGCGCCGTAGTGGAGGGCTCCGCAACAATTTCGACCACCTAGAGATCTTTAGCGTGCATTAGTACGGGGAGAAACTGAAGGCATGCTCTCGCGGACAGAGAAGAGATAAAACGCTGATCAGGAGAGAAAGCGAGCTAGCAGCTGCACCTCAGAAGCGAAAGGGCTCGGTTAGAGGGAGCTTAGTGTTCCTGTATATGCTCCCGCAGGGAGCAGAGTTGCGCGACTGTTTTCTTCGCGCCGCTCTTGACGCCATTCGCCAAGCGGCTGTCACGTGATTCCTCAGACGACGTTTGTTCCATTTTGAAGTGGAAGAGCCGACTTTCCAGGCGCAACGCCGGTTCCTCGCCAGCCCCAGTACCCTCTCGGCTGCCATCGTGATCGGACGCGTCCGGTGCGGTGTGTTCCCGCCTTGTCCGTGCGCTCCAGTTGTATATATTTTGATAGTGTGCAGTGACGGCAGCCTCCAACTATGACGGGGTGCAGTGCGCCAAACTGCAAGAACCGTACCGAAAGCGGCAAAGCTTTTTACGCAGTGCCGTCCGGACGGTCAGTCGTACGTCAGCGATTGCGCTGGCTTTTGCGTATGGGACGCGTGAAAGCAGCTCCGAAAGGAACTCGAATATGCGAGGTAAGAGAATAAACAGCACAACTTTACCGTATTTGCATGACTCACTTAGCCACATAACCTCCATTGTCTCATACCTCCCTCCGGTGTTGCAACCATCATTTGGCTATGTGCCTAGTCTGATAAAAATTACAGTTCAATTTAAATTATAAATTGTTCAACAGGCACGCTCAAACTCCATGCGGCGACTCATGTTTGCCATCAACAAATTATCTTCATTTTTCCTGCAACGCTACAAGTTCCAAATGAAAATGTGAACAAAGGTTCTGTTCCTAACCTGGCTGCACGTGACAGAGCATTTTTCATGTGCAGCCGCTGCCAGCCCGTCTGCTTATTCTGCTGCCACCTCCAACATTTTGCAGAAATGGTTTGTTTTGAGAAAGAAAGAATGTTTGACAAGCAAATTATATGTGAAATTTTGTTCTAGTCCCAGTTTACTACACAGAAGTGGGAGGCCAGTCTCTCAGCATGAGAACAAGCTTTGCCTAGACTGTTTAACTATTTTATTTGTTAAGAATACCCCTAAGGTTCGACCGACAAGGATGTTAACACTGGAGGAGAGGGGAACAAAAATAGCATGAAATACTTGAAAAAGCAAAATTGGATATTCAGATAATTATTTTTCCTTGAGTAAAAGCATAGAGCGGCCCAAAACAAAGATATTTCAGAATGCAGTGAAAGTACATATAATTCAAGTAGGTTAAGAGAAAACGCAATAGTGCTTAGGGAAAAACGAGCAATTAAATAACAGCACCAGAAAGAGATATCACTTTTCGAGATCCTTGGAAACTCGTATACCACAATTCAGCTGCAGTGACTTAAGGCAGGCTTCTCTAACTTTTGGATATAAAAGAAGTACGGCACGTGATGTGCTTGGCTTGAAAAGATGACCATGGCATAGGAAAAATGCAATGGAGGGCTCGAAGTCAGAGCGACAAATGATACGTATATTTTGTGAAAGATAAGCGCGCGAGTTTGCGATATCTGTGCCTTTGGTGGGTTAGATTTACTTGCGTGCAAAATGCATAGCTTTAGAATGCCCGCATTCACATCGTATGCAGCGTGGTTTCACAAGCTTCGTACCACATCGGCGGTCGCAACCCTATAGAATAATGTATTTCAATGTGGTTCTGCAGGGAGATGCATTACCGCACTTCTCCTCATCGCACAACTCACGCAGGTTTTTCATTTCCAAGCATTTCTGCGCCATTATTGTCCGTACTGCGAGCTATCGCTGTCATTCCGCGATCTTTCTGTCATGCTCTGTGATATTTTCGGCAAATCAGATTATTTTTCGACGTTTTTTTCAACGAAGTATGATGGGCTTAGCATCGATCCCTGAGCACTGAGACAGTAAAAGGAAAAAAGGACGCCCGCAATCGAGCGCCGTTTGTAAGCTTTTCAAAAAAAAAAGCGAACAGCTCTACAACGCCAGCCCCGTCATAATCCCAGCGCCTGTGCGCTCGAGGAGCTGCTTTCCCGCACAGCTTGGAACAAAATGGCGGACCTTCGCGCAACTCTGCTCCCTGCTGGAGCATATACAGGAACACTAAAGTGGGAGCCGCTCTTGCTCTGAGCGCATAGCGAGACTAGTCAAGCCGAATGGTCAGCGAGTTTTCAGAGCGGAAGCGCAGGAGGCAGAAAGAGGACGTAACTTCCGGAACAATGACGCGGCATCGCTGCTGATACGTCAACAGTAGCCGGACGTAAGGTCCCTTGATTACCTTTAGCCGCACGTGGTCGCACACAGTTTGCATCGCGGTCACCGCTTAGCCTGTATCGATCGCTGCCCCGGCTTTCCGTCCCACGGGACGCTCATTTTTCGAACATCGCCTTGTGGATAGCACTGTCGTCCTCGTCTGAGCTGCTGCTGCCATCGCTGTTGTCATGCGACAGCAACACAGACCGCGTTCCTAGCGTATATGCTTATCTGGCGTGTCTTGAACATTTTGCCTCACACAGCGCGGCACCCGCAAAACACAACGCAGCAAGCGTGACTGCGTCAAAAGCCTACACTTGCTTCTGCCTACACGTAGGGGACGCCGAGGCCTCGCACCACTTTCGCGAAATGGCGGAAGTGGCTCTGTCACGTGGACTCATCTCGGAGCCGCTCCGACTTTTTTCTCGGAGCGCGTCAGAGCGCTCTGAGCTGGAGGCGAGCGCTCAGAAAGAACCAGCCGAATGTAGTCAGAGCGGCCTGTTTCGGCCAGCCGAATGTGCGGTCGCCTCTCAGAGCGCTCTAGAGCGATCTAATCGACCAGTCGAAGACACCACAAGGAGCTCGGCCAAGATTCCCTCTGCCGGCAGCCGAGGGAACAAAATTAACCGAAAACCAGCGGTGACGGATGACACAGGAGCTGTCGTTCTGCAGTGCTGTCGGTAATGCGGAGGACTCTCGTTCGCGAGGCTCGACGTCGGCGTAGAAGACCCAAGACAAGAGGCAGGACTGAGGAACGGCAGCGCAGCGAGGAAGGGCTTGCGGCAGCGAGAGCGGAGCGCGGCGACCCCGCGTACAGGGCGGACCTTCAACTTTCGAAACTGTCGTCTCGGACGAGGTTCGTGGTAGAAGGGCCGCGCAGTAGCGAGGGCGTAGGAAGAGTCGGCGTTAGTTAAGCAGTCAACTTATCATGCCGTTTGTTTAACGAGGCCGTTGCCTAATTTTGCCAATTTTTTGGTGGTGTGGACTAAAGTCACTTGCGCGAGAACGCTGCACGCATTGTACCATTTTCATCAAATGCGCTTTGCTGTGTCAGTCTTCGCTCGCAAAGGTGAATTCTCAAAACGTGCTATTCGCAGAAGCTGGTAAATTGGGAAGTAGTAAATAAAGGAAATTATTCTGGTCGTCGCCTTTCCCCCTTTTAATTCAACCATACTTCTGAGTTCACTCAGCCTTGATTGCGGTCACGGTTGAAGAGAGGTGCCGATAACTGGTAGACTCGCCGGCAAGTGATATTAGCTTTGGGTCGATGGCTTCAGTAATTCGCACTTCATGCGTGGGGCCTCAGGGCGGACGGCACTATAGTGGGATACAGCTCAAGTCTGCGGCGAAGCTCCGCCCACATTCAGGACCACCGAAGGGAATTATTCCTTCGTAGCAAAAATCAGACCGTTCTTGAAGTTTTCTTGTTACCTAAACAAGAACATAATGCGAGACGAAATTATAAGCTCAAGAGTCCTCATGCCTCTGGCTCAGAGGTCAAATGCTTTAATTTCTTCCTTTCCTCCCTCGTCCTCACCATGAAATTGTTGACCCTCCCGCACCCTCATTTTGGGAAATTTCCTGGCCCTTCCTCGCCCTCAACCTCAGTTCTTGGCCTTCCCTCACCCTCGCCCCCATGATCAGCACTGTTACCATTCGAGTTATTTTTCTTATAAAAGATATGTGCCGATGTTACTGAGTCGCACAACGCGAGAACTATTTTCAGAGCATCCTCTTGCCACTGTGTCGAGATGCGTGAATCTTGTTTAGCTGAAATTCTCAGCAGCGGAAGAATGGTTAGTCACGAAATAACAAAGAAAGAAGACAACAGGACCTGTTGTCCTGTTGTCTTCTTCTTTCTTTGTCCCTCGTCCAGCGCTTTATTCCCACAGTATGTACCAACTCGCTCAACTCTCCGATCCTGTTAATAGCCGGGTCGGTCAGGTACTTGTGGCAGTGCCTAAAATGAACTGTGCAGGAAAAATCGCGGCCATGAAAAGCGCAGAAAAATTCTCGCATCCCCTTAAGCAGCGAATCAAAGGAGAGTGCTGGGCGAATTTGTCAAGAAGTTATATCGGCTGCTGGTAGAATAGACATTGCCATAAACAATCGGGGCGACCTGCCCACCGCTGCACATTCCATAAGTTCGTAGTGGGCGTAGGGACAAACTGCCCCACCTCACTTGCGGGAGAACGAAATTTGGAGTGCTCACCGGCGACAGGGGTCACGCCTGATTAACCGCTGACCGGAGGCATGGGGCACACACTGCACACACCCCGAGAGAACACAACCCTAGAAAAGCAAGAACAGCGACTACTGAAAAAAATTTAGAGGTGATCAATTGGATTGATGGTCAGAGGTTTAGGGGAATTCCCCGAGGCGAAGTAGATTTGTAAAGGAGTAATCACTCATTGGCATCCACCCAAGCGCAGCCTCGCGGCTACAAAGGAAAGCTATACAGCTTCCACAGAAACTTCGTAGTTGAAGAAAACTTCGTACTGGTCCGGGGTCTGAACCCGGGACCACCACTTCATCGGAGCAGTCGCTCTACCAGCTGAGCTTGCTAAATGGTAGCCGTTCCGGAAAAATTCCTCCTTGTTCCGGGTTCGAACCCTGGACCAGGAGGAATTTTTCTTTAACTACGAAGTTTCTGTGGCAAGCTCTATATCTTTACTTTTGCGCGTGGGTGGATACCAATGAGTAATTACTCCCCTATTAGAATGGGATTGATGCGAAGCAAATGCGATAGCATCCTTCTTTCATCGCCAATCTATTACAGTTCTGATTTTCATTTAGAAAGAAATTCGTCTTTTGCCCTAGCGGTTCCTCTTTGCTCTCCCCATTTTGTCATTTCCGGTTGTTTGTTAACGTCCCCTGTGGTGATTGGCTGGGTAACTGCAGTACGGCGTCCAGGCGTTCAGATGAGGCTTAATCGTTTCACGGACCCACTCGCTGGCTGGTCCAAGGACCAGCATGGTAGGCGCGTAGAGTGAGGTGCCTCGGGGCTCGGAGGGTCAACTCAGCTTGCGCACGGGTGCGGACTGCTTCCATCCACTTCCGTCGATAACATTCGGCGTTTCTTTTGAATGCGGTATCATTAGGAGGGCCACAAAGGAGAAATTTGGTCGGCGTCTATGTAAATCCTGCGCCTACCAAGCTTGGCAGGTGGCATGCCGTGTTCAAATGGATTTCCCTCCATTCACCTGCCACGGTTGGCAGGCAGCTGGTGGAAAGAGGCAAATCCCCCTGTGCACCAGCAGAGGAGAGGAGAGAGAGGTCGAAGGTCGCTGCCGCGGGCAGAACCCAAGGGTTGGCTAGCGGGAACAGAGGAAGTTTGGACGCGAGCGGAGGAATACTCAACCTGAGGGAGGTTGCCACAGGAACAATCCGCTGGGTGTCCATAGTGGAAGGTGGCCTCTCTCCGCCTGCCGCAGTTGGCGGGAGGAAAGTTTTCGCCGGGTCCCGACAAACAGTTGCCTACCAAGTGGGTGGAAACTGCACTTCGACGGGGAAACGCACGAACTGGCCTGCTGTAAAACTGTATTGGCAGTGCAGATGTGATCATACGCTTTCCTGCAGCGTCCGTCACAGTGACACTTGCGTGCTTAGCCGCGTTATTGCCACGGGTAATTATTGTCGGCACGAAGGTTGCCTAAGATCTGTAATGCTATTGCGAGGGCTGCTTTATTTGCTGCAAATTGTTACGCCTATATTCTGGTAAGTCGGATTACTTCACTGGTTTGAATGTGGTGTCCTTGTTGACCTAGCTGTGGCGGCCGCTAATGAGCATGAGGGACAATGTGCGGCGGATCATTTTGACGCGATGGAGTTAAAGAGCCCTCGTCGCAGAAAATCCGTCGTCGGCGTCGTCATTGACCGTGAGCGAAAAATCCTCGAAAAATCTCCCTGAGAAGCAACTTTCGAAGCAGGTGGACCACCTAGGTCCCGTGACCTTGCGGTGGCATCACAACGTGCCCGCCGAGATTGTGCACAAACTGCCCACCGTGGCAGGTGGCAGTTTAATGACTGGTCGCTCGGGGGGACCAACCTGGGTCGCACAAGTCCCACCGGTGGCACCACCTGCCATCCTCGGGACAGTGGCGCATCGCTGAGCCACTGAGCCAGGAGTGGTATGAGGACTCGCAGGGAGTCTATGAATGTAATGTAGAGAATGACCAATTCTGCATATATGGATGCTAACCCACTATGCTATCTCAAGTGTCCTCAAGTGTCCCCACCAGTTTTTTGACGTGGGTGTAACGTGTCACATGGCAACAAGTAGCGAATGAGGGTGGCGCCACGTATGGTGTAGTAAGGTTTTGCGCGCGAGAGAGCTGTATTTTTGCGACTCCTCTCCGTGTCGCCTGTGCTTGCGAAACCATGGGTTCGGGGGGTATTTTGCAGCGTAATGGAAACTGTGGTACTTAAATGAGTGGAACTTTGTGGAACTTGGGAGAGGCTTTTCTAGATTAGCCGTGGTTTGGAGTTGGAGTTCCGAATACAGATCGGTCCAGTGGCTGCATCTGTGAGTGATGGCTGCAGGGAGGAGAGCAGTGAATTAAGGGAAGGGGGGTTGGAAGGAGGGGTGGGGGTGATTTGGTGACCCTAATATATGTGTTGATTTTGTGGAAAAGTTTTCGACGCAAAGCAATACGGGTGCACTCGACCGTTGGTGATGCAGTGGCGGAACATCTGGTATGCTAAGGAAGTCTTCTGAGCGTCTTGAATGTAGATGGCGTCGCGTATTAAAAGAGCGTTAGCAGAAGGGTAGTTGGCTGCGGTCCTTGCGAATGGCCCGCAATTTGTTTCTTCGCAACTTGATTTGCCTGGAATTTGGCGCTATGGATGCGAGGCCAGGTTGAATGGTTGTTCCATGGCCGCTTATCGTTGGCGAGAGCGTGCACTGGCTATTTGAATTAAGTACCCTGACAGCCCAGCGAACATGAAGTAGAGACCAGCAGCTGGTTTTGGTGGAGCGTATATGATGTGAAGAGGTCCCTCGCTTACTCGGAATGTCGTTGTTGGCAAAGTTACGCAAAGCGTCCTGCTCTCTCTTCATGTGTGTATTGATTGCCTGTGTATTATGTTGGTACAGGGCGGCCTGACTGTGATCAATCTGGTCTCGTTATTGCGATGTTTTATTCTTGTTCCCGGTGTGTATACGCGTCATGCAAAGGGTCACTCATGCGTTTGGGCTTAACCTGTCGCTGGTGGTAGTCCTCAGTGGCGACCATATTTCTGGGGGTATTTTGCAGCGTAATGGAAACTGTGGTACCTAAATGAGTGGAACTTTGTGGAACTTGGGAGAGGCTTTTCTAGATTAGCCGAGGTTTGCCGGAATGGCCTCGCTTTGTTGCGAAATGGTAAGCGGTGGGGCTGGACCTTGAAGTGGCTGACACGGATTGTAGAGTATGAAAGAGATAAGCCGAGTGACTAAGTAGAAATGGCTAGTTCTGTTTGTAGCACAATATAGAGCAAGGGCGGGAGGTAAGCGTTGGTCCGCCTGGCAACGTTTCGACGAGAGGACTTGTCTTGAATTCTATATTATCTGCCGTTGTTCGGTTAGCCGACATTTGCATAGCGGCGCCTGTTTGGTTTGGTGAGGTCACTGAGGTGTGTAATGCAGGTATTCGTACATGATGCGGGAGCATGCGGTAACTTTAGCAACGCTGCGCGGCTCATTTTCCTTGCGTCTCTGTTCATGAGATCTGACACGAATAAGCATGGGTTGAATTTGATGAATCCGGTTTAGGTTAGCGGCCCATAGTTTTCTGCGGCTTGCCTACTGCCGGAGGAATCATGCGCGTCCCATTGATCCGGGGGAGGGGCTGGGGTGATGAGACATCCGTATTCATCTTTTCGCGGAAGCATTTGGGGACGGCCATGAGCGATTCTCTGCAAAGCACTCAAGATTGTACCTGTCACTGGACAAGATCCAGGCTGTTGCTGTCCTGGGGCCCTGCTGTGTAACCTTTCGTTTGGTCGTCACGTCAGTCGTGACGATAGCAAGGGGGTCGGGAAACAACGACCATTCACGGTTGGTCTGGTCGCGGCGCTGCCACCGCATCTAGTCCGGCCGTGTCAGAGGGACCATGCAATCACAGCACTTCCCGAGACGGAAGCAGTGCCGAAAACGCTAGCCAGACGCTTCAAACGCATATCGTCGTGCTCCATAATTCGTCGGCGTCGGTCCTCCAATACGTCATGAGTACGGGGTGCGTTTATGCGAGTAAGTGGCATCATGAGCGCCTATCTACTAACAGCGTGACGTCACTGCCCATGGTATACATCATCGGGAGCAGCGACCGGTGAGAGAGTACCTAATACAGTTGAACATCGTTATAACGAAGCTGGAAGGGCTCGGGGATTACTTCGTTATAGCCGTACGCTTCGCTATTGCCGGTGTTGACCGAGCTTCCAAAGGTAATTATCATTCCTTCATTATATCAATTATTTCGTTATAAACCGTTTCGTTATAACGAGCTTCGACTGTTCATTTTGCCTCTCGTAGAACGAGGTTTGTCGTGCATAAAGCGGGTATGCCTACGGCCCTTCGCTTTCGCTTAGTACCCGATTTCACACGATTGTTCCACCCCGAGCTGGGTTCTTGAAAATCGGGTTAATCCCAGTTTCTACTCGAAAATTCATCGTAACATGTAGTTCTTTAGTGAACAGCGTTGAAGTCACCGCACGGCAACTAACAAATCCGTTGCACATTTCTGGAACGGCGGTTTAAAAAAGCTAGCGATTTGAAACCTATTGTAATGTTTGTTAAGCGGTAAGTTTGGGGTAAGTTATCAAGCGCGTGTTTTAGAAGCGAGAACACTGCCATTACATGATCTAGACGTTGTATTGGCATCACTGGACGTTTTAAGCGTACCGGAGACGTATTAGCAGAGACGTATACCGGTTTACGGTACGCCTTCTGCGCATGCGCAGTGGCATAGGGCGCCACGCACTTGTCGCGGCCGCCTGCGCGTCTGGTTAGCCAGTGTAAGACTGCGCTGATACGTCTCCGGTATGCTAAAAACGTAGATTGTAGGCGTTTTTGGCGTAGCCGAGACGTTACTAGCGGAGACGTATACCGCGGTTCATCGGACATAGGCTGCGCACGCGCAGTGGCCCCGCCTGCCGCTCCTATGGCACTGCGCATGCGCAGGTAATACGTCTCCGCTAAGCTAAAACGTTTAATAGAGAGATTTAGCATACCGGAGACGTACTAGCGAAGACTCACTAGTGGAGACGTATACCGGTTTTACGTACGTCTGTGCGCACGCGCAGTGGTCCTACGCAGCCACGCAATTGTCACTGCGCATGCGCAGCTCGCTTACCTAAAACCGGTATAAGTCTCCGCTAGTACGTCTCCGGTATGCTAAATCTCTCTAATGTCTTGTAACAAGCGCCACCCACGCTAACAATGACCTTCTCCAAAGCTGTTCTGGGATATGGAATGGCCACTGTGATGTTACATCTATTCGCAATCTACTAAAGCAAGCAGCTAGGTCTAGCAGAAATAGAGAAGTGTTGCACAAATAAGGAGGTGGTAATCGATGTACGCGACGAGATAGCGGTAATCACAAAACGTAAAAAATATATAATTTGCTCGGCGAGCATATTCTTGATGCAATCTGCCGGTTATAGAATATATACGAACGTGATGAGCGCGAATAAGCAATTTCATGTCCTGAACGCCAACGTGCAATAATAGTCACTTATTTGTGGGAGAAAAATAATCGTAAAAACACCCCATGAAAATCTTTGTTGAACAGCTCGATTTCGACGCGAATTTCGATTTTTGAAATAGGGTCCGATTTCTACGCTCTAAAAATCAAAAGAAAATAAAACACGTAAACGAAGGTTTATTCGTTTTGCATATTCTCGCGGAAAAAAGAGAAGCTTCCAAATTCATGCATGCGCTAATTTGTTGCTCAATTTTTAATAAGTAGCAGACTAACACTTAATTTTATTCTAGCCTAATACGTACTCTACCTGTGCGTCTACAGCCTACAAATTCCAAACCACACACATTGTCAGCTTTTTTAAGCAGTAGTAGCTGTGACTCCTGTGTTGCATACTGGCTTAAAATGTGTCGGCGACATCTGAAGAAAACGGCTGAGCTGGAACGGTGTTCTTATTTCAAATTGTATTTTTCAGACGGAAGTCTATAGGGTGCTTTTAAATGCCGGAAAAATGGTGACTGTTAAGTTTGGTTTTATTTCTCGGGCCGCGTTTCCAAAGATTTTTTTCTAGGAACCCAGCTAACGAAGTTTAAAATTTTCGAGGTTCATTTAGGTGTAAATCCGCGCATAGCGTCGTTAATCAGTTGAGACACTAGTGCGTACTATTAAGAATATCGAATAAGGCGTGCGTTACCTTCACGCAAAAGTTTATAAGCCGTCGACCTATTCGTCGCACTCCAAACGGACGTTGGGTGGGGCTAAAAGAATTCTCGAGAGATGCGTGGAAAGTTCTTCGCTCAACTAGGCTGACCTCGCTTCGCCTTCCAGATCATTGTCAGAAGTTTCCCACAGATCCAACACGGTGTCGTAAGTTTTTAGTAATGCGCTCTTTCAATAAAGCATACGACGTCATTAATCTGTGATACGATGTCTATTATTGCTGCCAGTGTTCAACTTAGGTGTAACCGAGGAGGTGTTCACTTGGCTTTATCAGGTATGAAGGCGGCTTCTGCGGCACAATAATACCTGCGTTCGCGGACATGAGTAACTCTGTAAATACTAATTAGCCGCCTGACTAACATGAGATATTCAATTTTAGCTATAAGAGTTAGGCTACTTGTTGCAATTAGATACGCGATAGCGGGTCGTTAGAATAGCCGTGATCAATTGTTAGCATTTCCGAAACCCGGTTCCCTCTCGCCGTCTGATGGCTACGCCAGGGCAATTTGCTGCATCGCGCGAAAATACGTGCGCTTCGAAAGCCTGCGAACTTAGGAAAGCCACCCCTTCAGTGACCACTTAACTAGTCGGAAAAGCCGAATGTCCTCGATGCTCACCGCGGGAGGGTATCGAGGTATTTAACACATAAAGATCTAATGGGCAGTACCTTACTACTGAGCTCCGACTCCGAGTCGACTCTAGTTACAACTCAGTCCGCACTGGCCGAAGCCGCCGCCGAGAGTCAAGACCTTTCGGCCGTCGTCTAGGCGGGTAGCCCTCTGGCTACCTTCTTTCTGTTGGATATTAAAAGTTTTCCTATCCTATCCTATTGGATTTTTCATTCTTGGCTGGAGTAAATTAAGTTACCGATGCTGTACTACTACGGCGGTACGTGTGCAAGGGGCTTTCTCCTGGGTTTCCGGCATTCCCTTTCGGCTTCATATTCAGCTGTCGGCGTAGTAACGTCGTCACCAAAAACTCCCGTATAGCCACATTCTGAAGGAAGTGTGTGTTCCATGTGGGCGATAACTCTGGCAACATTTCTTATTCTTTTTTGTGGTTGCTGTGGTTGTCAGCGTCGCTGAACTTACCATATATGCATAGTTAGTTGGACAGGAGTGATGAAGCGTCTCGCGCTTCAGAGCAGCGCGACCCTTTAATGCCCTATGATGAGACAAAGAAGAAGGGGATAAAGGTTAAATAGAAATGTGTTCTCGCTGGCTACCATTCCTTACTAACTATGGGAAAGGGAAGAGGGGACGTAAAAGGGAAAGAGTAAGGAGATGGATGGGGTATGGACTCCAGGTAAGTACATGCGTACTGCAAAGCCGCAACCTGCGGCGCAAGACCTGAGGCAGCCGTCGGCAAGCCTTCGGGGCTGACGATTGGCGTGGTCATCGAAGTGCCATATGAAAAGTTTACGGGAATTTAGAGGGACGCCTGATTACCTTACATGTTGGCAATGCAATAGCTAGTATCAGAAATGTTTTATACCTTCCAGCCAGTGTAAATTATGAGGAGGTATGAGGAGGAGGACGGACTTTAATGGAACAGGAGAGGTCTGCCTGGTCGCCGGGTATGGTGACGTCACTTGCCTCCGGCCAATGGGCGAATATTATGGCCGACGGCACATTTTTCTCCCCGATGAGGCATTTAATGCTATCGCATTAACGTGTGCCTGTGCGCATTTCTTTTTATTCCTGTGAAGATCTGTGTACATACAGGCAGTGCGGAAAAACGAAATTTTTCAGAGAAAAAAATTTCCCTTCGTCCTGGTTCTCTTGTGTCGCGCAGAAACATCGCAAGGACGTGAGCAACTTCGACAAGCAGTTCACGAGCGAGAAGATCGAGCTGACGCCCACCGACAAGCTGTTCATGATGAACCTGGACCAGACCGAGTTCATGGGCTTCTCCTTTCTCAACCCGGAGTTCGTGCAGCACGTCTAGCCTATTTATTACCACCGCACCCGACCACCACAACGACGGCGGCGCCCTCTCTCTCAGGACCCCGGCAACAGCGTCCGCTCGCGCACCGACCGCGGTACTCGGGGACAAGTCTGCGTGGCGGTGGAGGCGGGAGGGTCGTGCGCCCTGGTCTCGTTCCTACTTCTATACACACACACTATATTATATGTATACTCAATACGCTGCCGCCAGGAGGCGAGGAAAGGACGCGACCGAAGGCCCCCTTTTTTGTTGCTATTTTTCAATGGGCTGTCCCCACTGTTGTCCTCTGTGCTGAGGTAGCGTTATTTAAATGCGAGGTAAAACCCGATCCGTTCGTTTAGAGGGCAAAACTGCCGCGAAGAAGGCGCAGTTGAGGCGACAGCGCTGAGTAACTGGTGGCGACCTTGAACAACCCTGCTTAGGCATTCAAGGCCTCCGCACGCTGGCGTGACGTCACGCTACTTTAACGGCTGGGCTGGAAAAGCATGTGCGGGCAGCTGGCTCACGCCGGTTGCATCCTCCCACACTGGACTTTACTACAATCGCACGGTAGCGATCGTAGGCTCCTGGGGAGGGCTTTTTTTGGGAGCCTTCGCCCTGTTTTCCTGGTGGTGGCGTTCGGCCGCGAAGCATATCAAGCGCCAAGTCTCGAGTTCCCTTATGTCTCAACGACACGATGGCCGTTTGAGGCGGCCGCGTGTAGAGTCACTGCCACTCTGAAGTTGTCCCCGAGTGAGCGCGCAAGACACAATGTGTCCGAGTGTGTATACCATCGTGGTGTCTATCGGGGCGCGTCCTTGGGGTTGAAAAGTGCATCCCGGTGCCAGCTACCTATATGACAGGCTAGCTGGGAGGCGCGTCGGCGAGGCGTCCGCCCCGGGCGCAGGGCATATATGACCAAGCTTCACAGATCGAGCTTGGCACCCGACTTCGTAAACCGAGCTTCAATCCTGGCTTCGCAGAGCCTGCTCCGAGAATGCTTTGGCTTCCTTCGGCTTTGCCGACTCTCTTTTCCTGCTTGCGTGTGTCTTTACGGAACCTTCCCGAAACCAGGCGCTTTAAGATGGGGATCCGCCTGGACCTTTCAGATGTGTGCATGAGAATGCTGTTAACGCCTCACTGCGCCCACTACTACTGGCCATCTTTGACGAGATCTCCGCTCCCGTGTAATGCTTTATGCAACTCTCGGTCACAACTCTTTCTCCGGTTGAACAATGTTGTTGATGGATGCTGTGCACGTGGCCCCGCGCTGGAGGTCTTGTGTTGGCTTTCCATTGTCTTCATTCTTGACCGTCTCAAAGCAGGGAGTATACCTTCTGGCCGCTGGTCCGTTGATTTTTCAGGTCAAGCTGGCAGCCTTTTTCGCTCTTGCGGAGGTGACGTCATGTTCTTTAGTCTATTGGTGAATTCCAATCGCAGGCCCGGGGCGGTCTGCACGCTCTGTGACAGAGCGCCTGAATCCGGCGCAGAGCGCGCGACCTGAAATTGCGATTGGAGTACACTTGCTCTGGCCAGAGCATGCAGGCCAGAGCATGTAAGGCGCCGCTATCGCCGCTGAAAAAGAACGTCACGCAAACTTCCGGTAGGATCCGCCGATTTCGGCGGAGCAGTCCCGACTGCTCCACGGAGCAATCTCGGCTCGGCAACCGCTCCCTGTCTACGATTGGAAGACTCGATCGGGGCCTCAGATCTGCGTTTGGAATGCAGTTGCTCCGAAAAGGGCAGAAAACGTTGCTCCAGAAGTGCTCCAACTCTGCGATTGGAAGTCACCATATGGTTATAACCGACGAGCCCCGTAAGCCAGTGGAGTTGTTTGATGAGCGCACAAAGGTCTCTTGGCTTGAGTGATACCTTCAGATATTGTCACACTAATCTGGCTTTCAACTGCTTTAAGTTATGACTGACAGCACATCAAGCTTTTGCGCGTCCTTGAACTTGCTCCGCCAACTGGCAGTAGCGCCCAGGGACTAAATGTTCTGGCGCTTTCTTGTACGCACCTGCTAGCGTTTTTTTCTTTGTTAAAGTGCCACCGAAGTCGTCCCCGTTCGGTATATGCCCTTCCATTGAACGTGCTTGCCATGGAAATCGAAAACTTCGAGGAGATATAGATCAGGGCTTGATAGCGTGTGGTTTGTTCACGATCCGCGCTTTCTATTTTGCGTACAATTGGAATACTGCAATAATACGGCGGTAGGCAAACCAATAAAAAAAACTCACGATATAGTGCATGTTCGAACGCACGCCTATAGCATGGAAGGAAATCGCGACTAGAACAAAGACCCCCCCCCCCCCAACGCCGCGGTTTGCAAAAGTTGAAGTGGGCGCCCAATCTTTTGTTGGCAAAGTGAGCTTCTGTTTCATCCTTCTATATTCTTACTTTCTCGCTTTGCTTGACATCACTCTCGCATTCTCCTCCTGTTCTTGCAAGGCCGCATCGCTCTGGCTAATTTCTCATCATCCTTGCCGGCGTGAAAAACAAAGAAACAAAAAGCAAAGAACGAGGAAATCTTATTCTGATCTTTGCTTTATTTCGTCTTCGCTGTAGTTGTACGGCGTTCGATGAGGGAATAAACGAGGCTTCAGATAAGGACGGGTCCTTCGCAGAGGCTTGGATATTCTTGAGAGCGACGAGTGCCAAACGCGGCGATCAATATCCGCCTTTTTTCACAAGATGTGGCGCCCTCTGTCGAGTGGCAAAAATTCGCCTGCTTGTGGTTTAAAACAAACGGAAATGGGAGACGCAGGTGCGATTTGGTGCCGCGAGGAGCCAGCTGCGTCGGCGAAGTTGGAAGTGTGTGCGTGTATGCTTAGGGTGACTCAATGCCAGCGTCGCCGTTTTCGGGTGGAGACAACTTAAGCGACACCGCCATATTGAATCACAACTGGCCTCTCCCATGTATCGCGAAATGCTCGACTGGTAGCCCAGTGTTGCTCTCGCTGCAAAAGGCCGTTCAAGTTAAAGCAATTTGAATCGCGCCGAGAGCGTGAACGGCGCATTTACAAACGCTAGCGACGCTGATCCCGTGTGATTCAATATGGCGGTGCCGCTGAAGTTGTCTCCACCCCGGCGCTGGCATTGAGGCACCCTATGTATGCTTGACAGCTGCTGCCATCTGTCGCAAGCGCCTGTCACTAACATGAGCTGCGCATGCGCTTTAGGAGCAGAAGGTTTCTTTTTCAACCAATGCAGCTGCAGGTGAAGGGGCGAAAAAGGCGGATTGGATGTGTGGCTATCAGTTCCCGTGTTCGTTTCGGTCGAAGTGTGACAATTTCTAGTGTTCACTCGGGGAGCTACTGTGGTCACGGATGATTGTGTGTAGAGTCTGTGCCTCAGTCCGAACCTTTTGAAATCTGCTGGATCTAGACGGCGAGTTGTTGCGGTTGTCGGAGATACTCACGTGGGCCATTTCGCCGGCACTTCTGTGCCGCTAGTCGCGATTATCGGACGCTTAGCACTACGTCCTAACTATGTGTTTTTGCGGACTTTCAACATCGGATTCAGTTGTTCGCTGAACAGTCTGCTTTATTTGTCGGCTGGTGTCAACATCGTAGCCCTTTTGCAGTGACAGCCAACGCTTGCTCTGAAGAAGTGAACGTCTTATCAAGGTTGAACGGTTCTCCATGACATCGGGCTCCCAAAGACGTTTCTAGTAGTCGTGCCTCAGGAGGGCTGAGGTCGTTAGCTCGCGCGTGCTGCGATAAACTTTTGATTAGCGCAGATGTCTATCTGATTAGGTGATCTCTGTAGCGCTGAGACTTTAGGCAGAAACATGGATTATTGGAGCGAACCACGCATGCGCACGGCGAGGCCTTCGTACAGCTGGAAGCAGGCTTGTCTGTCCGCCGTAAACCTTTGTGATATAAGCAGCACGAAGGCGTGCAAGAATTAACGTAGAATATCGCGGTCTTCCTTCGCCTAGTGGTGGCAGTGGTTATCGTTGATAGTAAAGATAACGATGAGCGAGAGAGGTTGAATCTGCGGACGGAATGCGTATATGCTTTCTTTCTTCGGGTGGTTATGGTCCCTTTCCAGTGCCGGCGGCGTTAACTGTTTCGTCCTGGGGACTTGTCCTGGCTTGGGCCACCAAATTCCCTTCTTTAAGCAGCTGTCCAGAAAACCTCAAGTTCTGCACTGCTTCACATTTTCGCGGTCTTCTTTATCAAGCGCTTATTCCGCCAGAAATAGCGCGGTTCAGGTGTCCGCCGATATGTGAGACAGATACGGCGCCATTTCCTTTCCCCAAAAACCAATTTTAAGAAATTAAAAAGACACTTTCGGATTATAACCGTGAGGTGAACGACCGTTTGTGGCTTGACAAGTACTCCCTGTCAGAGCATCAGCGGATAACGAAACCACACCGGCACGCCACCCTTGTTCACATCTGTTTCCTATATTTGTATTAGTTGAATGGACCTCGCCAAATTGGTGAAACGGCAGTCAGCTCAACTAGCGTTTTAACGCCTCGCTGTCGCCTTGCTTGGCAATCGGGAGCTTCCTGTTCTACGTTTCACGAGCGTGCCACAGTGTACGCCGCAGAATTTTGTGATGTTTTTGTGATGAGTATACGATGTGATACAGTTTGTGTTACAATGACTCGAAAGCACTTCGCGCCTGCCTCCTGACTGAGAGTTCATCTATAGTCTTATCAGAGAGTGTGTCGTCATATATGGCAACGCTCATCGTAATGAATACTAGGATAGACAAAACATGCTAGTGTTATCTTAATTAAAAACGACTGAGTTCTCTTGAGAAACTATTCGCTTCTTTAAGTATAAGTCTATAGCACTAAGGCATGCTGAATTCATTGAATTTATTCTTTGAGGAGCTATTGCACTTATATTTTTGTTTTCAAGGTAGTCAATAGTAAGCCATATGGTCCCACTGGGTAAATTCTCGCACACAATTTAAAAGACGTTCACTGTGCTATCAAGGATATTTCAGGCTGATGATCTCACCGACCTTGCTTCGTGGGCAAAACCCCTGTTTCTTGTTGGCGGTGCAGTCGGCTTGCGTAGTTAACAGTGGCAAGGGCAACATATTTGTACGCTTCGAGCAGGAGCTAACATAGGCGCATCTTGGGTCATTTCGACAATGTCAGCAGAATGCAACAGTTCTAGTCGATATTCTTCGAGAGCATTCGGGCGTTCTGTGATTACAAGCTCCACATTATTTTTGGTTTGTCATTTCGAGTCCAGCTTCACATGTGTGGGCACCGCACACATGCAATGGCGTCCTCCTTTTCTGTTCAGTCCGAATTTCGGATGTCTCCCCTGGAGACATGATTGTCATGCTTTGCTGCAAGCTTGCTTGAATCGAGATATTTTTTCTTTGGATAGGCTGCACTCGAGACATCCGTCAACGCCAGGTTCAGAGGCGACGGCACACAATTTCGTCGCGAACTTTGATGTGATCCTAAATGAGGACTGATGATGTTTACCTACGTTCCATTCTAGCATAGCATCCTATTTGCGTTTGTGCTGTTCAGGTACAGCAAGTTACGAGGAAGTGGTTCAAGGGAAACACGTTACAACGAAGAGGTCTCAGGAAAAAAAAAAAACGCGCGTGAGAATCATTACTTGAACTCCCCCAGGACTGGCATGACTGCACCGGCGGGTCCTCCGCCTGCATGGCAACGTTGATGTAAATTTCCCCTCGGTTTTTTAATGGTGGAATTCGGAACAGGGCGTCTTTTATTGCGGTTTAGTGTTTCGTGCGCTGCCTGCCCTCAACTATCGGGGAGGACGGAAATCAATTGTGCCGTGCTTCTTT
>JARKHS020028081.1:0-16218 GCA_030143305.2 Amblyomma americanum
CCGTGATTTAGGAGGGTGTAGTTGTAGGCAGGTACGTAGCTTATATAAGAGTGACGAATAACCGCAAATGATACAGCTAGGAAGGAGGCACATACAACACAAGGCGGTAGGAGAAATTGAACCTGCTTAATTTAGTTGCTAGTACATCCCCGTGTTGTCTCTGCCTCCGTACCGTCTCTTGCGGTTATTCGTCACTATTTACCACGCCAAGCCCTCCACTCCGAAAAGCGGCATTGCGTCTTAGCACTAGCAGAGTCCTTGAAAAGTTTTGAAGGACTCTCGGGCTAGTAACGTTTTCATGTATGCACGAGTTAAATTGCGCATGCAAATTTTGTAGCGAGAGCTACACTGGGCTACCAGACGAGCATTTCGCGGTGCATGGAAGAGGCCAGTTGTGCACATGCGCCGTTACCATGGCAACCGGAGAGGAGCAAGGCGCGGCGACGCCGCGCGCCCGCTCCACCATCGAAGCCGAGCGTGACGTCACTCGGATGAGCAGTTGTGCGCATGCGCCGACACCGTGGTAACCAGAGAGACCCACAGCTGCGTCGCGTTCTGCGTCGCCGCCTCACCGCTCTAGCACACGAACACCGCGTCGCATGCGCACGATTGCATATGAAAGGCATGTATAGTGGGCGTCTTTATCAGAACGTTTGACATGCATGCAGAGGAGACTCCAGCCGCTGCTAAACGGCGGTACAGACAAGATTAACTCTCCAGATCCTGAGGTTGTCGCCTGGCAGTTGGCTTGAGCCAAATAAGAACGCTGGAGTATGTGTGTACGTGAAACAAGGTATCACCGCCGTTAGACATCCCCCTTCGATCGCGGTGAATAATGGTGAAGCCTGCTGTGTTCGGCTTCTGGAGAGCGGCATTATCATCCAAGGAGTCTACGTGGCACCGGGAACATCTGTCAAGCAGACGATTGATGTGGTTGCCACGTGTATACCAGCCTACGGCACGGTTTCACAGTTTTGCGTGACTTTGGGTGATTTCAGCAGGAAACAGGGCTCTCTTAGTGTATGAAAGAAATGTTTGACTTTAATTTAGCTTCGGAACCTCACATCCAGACTACACAATGGGGAACTACTATAGACCTTGTATACAAAAGAGGCTCTACCAAATCGAAATCCTGTATAGATAAAATTGAGACCGCTGCATGCTACTTCACAGATCATCGGGCAGCCTTCGTCTTTGCCAAGCAGAATGAATAAAAGATGTGTATACCCAATGTCACTCATTGCTAACATACAATGACCACAACAAGCTCAGCCGAAGAAACGTACCTTTCACTACGTATATCCTGGCATAGCCGAGCTAAGCCATTGCCAATTTTTTTTATGCTTAGAGGCTTTCCCATCGGGCGAGACGTCGAAACGCCTCCTTCCTGGGCTGTCAGACATCGGTTCCACTGCCGCTTTGAAAACCTTGCTAGCGCGAGGTGCACGCGCCAGTCTAGCCAGCAATATATGGCAGCGCCCAGGGAGCCCTTATTGCAAAGGACTTTACAGATAAACATACCTTAAATGCTTCGAAGTCCTCCTTTTCACGTTTCGAATCAGGCGGAATGCGTTCGGAAAATGGCTGATGCACGTGAGCGGCGCGTGCACGAAGGCGGATTTTTGCACAACTCAGTGAGGCGGCGGTGCCACATATACTATGCGTTTTTTTTTTAAGCGAAAGCTTCACTGCGCTAGGTAAAGCCGATTTCGCCGTGCGTTGCCGTTGACCTTAAAGTGAGCCAGAGGTCAAGTGTCGCTATAGGCATTACCTAATGTGGTCCAACATGGTGTCGCACCACTTGACCTTTCGATTCACCTGTAGAGGGCGGTAGAAGTCATGTGACAATCGCGTGATGTTGCGCGATAGAAACTGTCGTGACGTGAGTCAGGGGGGGGGGGATATATAGGAAACAGCATTCAGTGCGACATGTAATGCGAAGGCAAGATAACCGCTGGTCCTTAACGGTAACGGAGTGGATACCAAGAGAAAGTATGCGTAGCAGGGGGCAGCAGGTTAGGTGGGCGGATGAGATTAAGAAGTTTGCAGGCAAAGGGTGGATGCAGCTGGCAAAGGACAGGGTTAATCGGAGAGACATAGGAGAGGCCTTTGCCCTGCAGTGGGTGTAGTCAGGCTGATGATGATTCACTGCGAGCCAACTTATCGCGATTAATCATTAATTTAACTGCCACCTGCCAGGGTGGCTGCCTATCCAGTGTGCAGAATGCACTCAACGTTACAGACGCCAAGCCGCGTCTACTTGCACGACACACCACAGCTGTCGCTCTCTGACCAGGTTCAGCAGTAGTTAAACCGAAGCTAATTTTTTTTTACTTTATTCTGGAAAAACAGGTTAGCAGTGCGATTTTTCAGTAAAAACCTTGTCGCTAGGGGAGCAGGGGATGCGGTCGCCTCGTCTTTATATGTCCAACCCTAGGCCACCACAGGAACTGTATCCGCTGTTACCTAACCCTAGAGGAGGCACCAGGTCTGGAAACAATCTTCTCTTTTGTAAATGTATAGTCGTCAAAAGAGGCAACGAAACCCGTTTCTTCGCACTATAGTAGGATACAAGTCAAGTCTGCAGTGACCGCTACACTGAATTTCTTTGTGCAAAAAGTAGTCCGCTGTTAAAGCGTTTCTTATCAATTCAAGAATTTTGATGCCTCTGGCTTGTTTGGTGGAGTCACACACCAAAAAGTTGATTTCGTTGTGTCCTACTGTTCAACTGCCACCACGCACAATGGAAATGAATAAATAAATGGTGCTAATTGAGAGGCGGCCAGAGCTTTCTGGCCTAAAAACAAAAGCAAAAGATGCTCATGCTCGCTTTGAAAAACCCGCCGGCTTCGAATGGCCGGCCATTTCGAAGTCACTTATACATTCTCAAGCCCATTTCCGTTGCGCCTGTAGGCTCGTTCACCCCTCTATGTCTATGGGGAACCTGCGCTGCCAAGGTGGCACTGCAATTGTTCCATTCGGTGACTAAAAACTGTTTTTGTCTGCCGCTTGGGCCGCTGCAAACGCGAGAAAACATTCTGCGCGATTAGATACCCGCGTTTGGCTGACAGCATTCATTGTCTAGCTTCTATCGGCGTAGCCCAGATAGCTGACGCACGGCACGTGCGCCTTCGACAGAGCGCGGAGGCTCACGCCAATAAGCGCCTGTAGGCGGCGCGGAAAAGTACTAAGAGTACTACCCAAAACTGCTTGCTCTTCTCGCTAGGCAGTGTGTTATGACGCTGCAATCGGCACCGCAAACTTCAGCGCAAGTTCCCCGTAGCCAAATGCACATGAACAGGCCCAAGGTAGGCTGTCTTAAAACTATTTGAGAACTGCAGCACCGTCCTATGGGACGCACACTACGTACTACATACGGCAACTACGACCGTACAGAGAATGTGGCTGGGCAAGCATGGCAACTGTAGCTGTCATCGCAATGGCGGAAGGCAGTCCGGCAATGCTAAAAATACTGGCTATACTTACGTGTTGAGCCACAGCATCGATTTTAAAGGAAGCGTCATGCAGCCTCTCCTTTGAAGGACAATGCCTAACGCTTTCAAAAGCTTGATATGCTCTCGCTTCCAAGAAAGACAGTAAGACTATTTGAGGGTGAATTACGTGTGGATATTTCTATGCCAGGGCCAAGCCCAGCTATTCGGCAAGAGTTGCCGACTCCAACTACGCCCACCAATGCACCCATCCACCACACTCCCATTCCGACCACCCAACTTAACACCTAATACCCCTGTCACACGGGCGCTTTCGATCCTCATTGAGTCAATGCTCACCGAGCTCAATGCAGGTCGACGGTTGTCACACGGCCACTTTCCAGCGCAATCGAGCTCGATCCTGCTTGACTCGTTGCCGATTCCTCAAGAGTGCTTGAGGTTCCAAGCACAGTCGAAAGCACTCTCGCTATCATGAAGCTATAAAAATAAACACAAGTTAACAAAACAAGACCACAATTGTTGTTGCTGTAATTGATTAAAATGTAATACAGAACATTTTCAGGTACTATGCCTGCTTGTATGCAAACATTTGAAAATAATCTCTACTCCACACTCCAAGCTTCGCCGTCAGTGTAAACAAAGATGGCGTCCTCCTTCTCGTCGGCGCGGAAGAACTGTGAAGCGAGCGCGAGACAGCCGCTCTCATCCCGGCTGCAGGACTGCCTAAATAGACAGTTAGTTTCACGTACGTACAGCTCTTACGGGGTGACCAGTGCGCATGCGCAGAACGCAAAGGGTATGCGCGAGTCTCACGTACGTACGTGAGAGTCGGATTTTTTACGTTGCGGTATTTGCGTTGAGTTCGCAGCGTTGTCAAACAGCGTTAACAGCTTCGTCGATAATCCATCGATCCAATATCGTGTTCTAAACTGTTGTATTCGCCATCGATTTGCATATTCTTACCCCTGCATAAAGTTTCAAGCGACAAATAGCTTTTGTTTTTCAGATATAAGGGCAATTTTCCAGCTAGCGCCGACGCGGTTCGACTGGCTTGGTTTGACTCTTCTTGTCTGGAGTGGCTACAGCAGTGTTTTCATCTGTCAGTAAATGGCGCTAGGAAGAACGCGCGGCGACTGTCGCGTACGTGCAACTAAAAGGGTTTGAAGCGACATGCGCGTATGCTTGCTAGACTTCTCACGTATGCGTGCGTGAGCTCTGTACGTACGCGAAACTAAGAACTCTCTAATGATTTGCTTCGCCAGAAGAGAAACGCCGCAGTCTATGCAGAAATCGCGGAGGCGTTGCGGACCTTCTGGTTCCATCGCACAGCAGCAGAGGTGCGTCACAAGTTTAGACACCTGCAGATACGCAGATTGTGCCGATTTGGCTACGGATTTGGCTGCCGCTGCCCCTGACTGCACAGTGTTGCCGGACATCGCTATGTTATGACTGTCGGCGGAACATTTGGCGCCACCTAACACTCATGAGGGAAACTTCTCAATGAGCATTTAAGAATGCCCGTGTAGCACCGGATGTTTTGAGCGTGCTCGAAAATCTCGATGCAGATCGAGTTCAATGAAGGACCGAAAGTGCCCGTGTGACAGGGGTATAATTTACTTCAGCACGTCTACGCCTGCTATGCAAACTGCCCGCCCACTTTTCTTCGGACCGGCCAGCCTACAATTCCCTCATTGCCATAAAACACTTCGCTTCTCGGAGGTTCAGATAAATTAGAACCTGTCCTCCCCCCCCCCCTCACCCCGACTGACTTTTTCGCAATAGCATGAAACCTACAAGCGCAACACAATGGCTTCCAATCAGCCTTTTTCACACGGACGCTCTGCGCATGCGTGCCTCTTGTCCTCCAGCTCCACTGGTTGAAACGGCCTGCTCCTACTACCGCACATGCGCAGTTCATGTTAGTGACGTGCATGCAACAGATGGCGCCAGCTGTCAAACGGTAAGGCCCCAAGTATTTATCTATCTATCTATACACTTTCCACTTCGCAGGCGCAGCTTGCTTCTCGTGGAACAAGATCGCGCCTGCGTCTCTCACGTATGTTTTCAATCAGTAGCACACGAATTTTCGCCACCCCCCAGAGGGCGCCAGGTTTTGTGAAAAAGGCGGATTAAGTACACCACTCCTCTGGCACCCACGTGAGTCAACCTCATGAACAGCGGCCGCCGTGGTGGCTCAGTGGTTATGGTGCTTGGCTGCTGACCCGAAAGACGCGGGTTCGATCCCGGTTCGATCTCATTTCGATGAAGGCGAAATTCTAGAGGCTCGTGTACTGTGCGATGTCAGTGCACATTAAAGAACCCCAGGTGGTTGAAATTTCCGGGGCCCTTCACCGCGGCGTCCCTCATAGCCTGAGCAGCTTTGGGACGTTAAACCCCTATAAACCATCATGAGCAAAGACCTAGAGGCCGCCACCTTGAACATATAGCTACCACATCACTGTCAATAAGTTGCACAAGGTCGAAACGAGATGCTGTTCTCGCAGTATTGTCCGAGCGCCGTTTTTACATTGTTTTATAGGATAAGCCCATTGGTAACTGTTCAAAAGATCGGTACTCTTAAGGGAAATGTGCTTTTCAGGTTATATAGGTGGTTCGGCGCAATAAGTCGAAGTTTCCAGACAATTTTCTCGAAGATATAATTTTTCCGGTTTGAAGTTCCATGCAGCGCAAGTGGTGTAACGAGCTCTATTTTATTCAGAAAAATATCCACGTATTGATTGAGGTAGAAACAACTGTTTGTGGACTGGTAACCAGTGGAAGTTTATCTTTTGC
This sequence comes from Amblyomma americanum, assembly GCA_030143305.2. Classification (NCBI taxonomy): domain Eukaryota; kingdom Metazoa; phylum Arthropoda; class Arachnida; order Ixodida; family Ixodidae; genus Amblyomma; species Amblyomma americanum. The sequence continues at coordinate 6,246 of JARKHS020028081.1, forward strand.
ATCCAGAAACACCCCAGGTGAAAATTTGATAGGAACCTACTGGTTTGTACTGGTTCTGCTGGAACCAACAGGAAACCTACTTCCAGCGGGGTGCTTACTGGTTTTCTGCTGGTTGTACTGGTTCCAGCAAGGTGCTAACTGGTTTTCTGCTGGTTTCACTGGCTCCAGCCTAAGGACTTTTCGCTGTTCTGTTCGGAAGCCTTTTTCCTTTGTTTGCACGGTAATATCCTTCAGCTAACACAATCTTGCAGCTAAATCTATTCAACTGTAAGCGCTAAAAATTGAATAAATAGTGCCAAAATTTAATGAGAGCTTTGCTTATTAACCATTCCCACTAACACCTGTGGGACACCCATCTTGGGGATATATGCACGAGCCTATATGGTATTAGAATGTGAGTATGGGTTACACATGGAAGTATGTATATTATAGGGCTGTTGCTAGCTGCTTTTCAAGTGAGGTTTAAACCTGTACTTGTGTGCTACTGTGGGGTCAGTGCACGTTACAGATCCCCAGGTGGTCTAAATTATTCCGGAGCCCTCTACTATGGCAACCTATTTCTTCCTTTCTTCTTTCACTCCCTCCTTTATCCCTGCTCTTGCGGCGTGGTTCAGGTGTCCAACGATATATGAGACAGATACTGCGCCATTTTCTTTTCCCAAAAACGAACTATTATTATTATTATTACTGTGGGTAGATTTGCATGGTCCTGCAGGATGAGTTTAGCAGTTACCATAGATTTCGAGCGTTTTTTGCTTATTCTTTTTGTGCATGCTTAACGTTTAGGAAGTTACTGTTTTAAACTTTCAGAAAATTAAAGGATATAACAATAATAATTGGTTTATGGGGAAAGGAAATGGCGCAGTATCGGTCTCATATATCGTTGGACACCTGAACCGCGCCGTAAGGGAAGGGATAAAGGAGGGAGTGAAAGAAAGAGGTGCCGACATGGAGGGCTCCGGAATAATTTCGACTACCTGGGGATCTGACGTGCACAGATATCGCACAGCACACGGGCGCCTTAAACGCAGCCGCCGCGGTCGGGTTCGAGCCCGGGAACTCCAGATCAGTAGCCGAGCGCCCTAACCACTGAGCCACCGCGGCGGGTAAAGGATATATTGCATGAATGATTTATCTACACAAAATTAAATGTAATGTTTCGGTGCTGTATGGAAGCTAATGGCCCCAGCACCTACTGGTTCCATCAGATGCTGGTTCCAGTAGCTGCTGGGAATGTGCTAATAAACCAGTACTACTGGAACCAGTAGGATCCCAGCAGAAAACCAGCAGCAAATTTTTACCTGGGAAGGTGCATACGAGCTGTCTATGCAGGATAGAATTTCAAGTTGAGCACTGATGCTATCTATATAGCACATCCGCAGCATTGAACGAAAGACGTCGCGGCGAATATTTTTTGTATGCACGCAGATTCATGGCAGTTACAGCGTTTTATCATTTACTCACATTTCTCGACAAACACTTACAGGTCGAAGTGGTGGCATTAACATCAAGAGAGGAGCGGGTTTCACATATGTGAGAGGGGCCCAGGAGGCTACCACCGAAGGAAGCACGCACTAAGAGGGGGTACAGAGAATATCTCCGCTCGGGACGTCACGAGCCCCACCTGTGCTATGACTACTATATCCCAATCATCGCTACCCTATCCCAGTTAACATTCTGATATTTCACATCTCTCCGCCTGATTCACAACCATTCTTAATTATATTTCCCTTTCTTTTGTGCCACCTAAGTCACATCTAACGGACTTATCATTGCACCCTACATACCCTAATAAGGCAGAACGTTGTCGCAATGTTACCTAGTGACAACTTCCATACGCAACGGTTAGCAGCAAAATGGGGTGTTCATGTAAGATTGCCAAAGGTACACTATCATGATGTTTCAGAATGAAATCAAAATGATGTTCATGGACATATACAGCCCCAACATTGGCTTCAAATATCTCGGCAACGTTTCTGAGTCTACGTTTAGATAACATCTATGAATAGAAACTGGTAATATAACTGACAATGCTAAAAAATTGGAGGTGGGTGCGACGAGGGGGAGCCTTAAAGGTATGATGCGATAGCGTAATTAATTACCATATATGCAGAAGGTCACTTTCTGCTTTAAATTCATAGATCCCTGGGAGCCCTCATACCCCTCTTGAAGCAGCAGCGGTTAAGCGATACCAACCGCCCTGCAATGCCAGGTGCTCCCTGCGATAGGCCTTGTGTGGCCCAGGTTGCTCTTCCCGGGCGACCGATCATAAAACTTTCGCCTGCCACGGTGGGCAGTTTGCTCCCTATCTGGTGGGCAGGTTGTGATGACGCTGCACGGTCACGTGACCTAGGTGAAGAATTTACCGCCTAGGTTGCTTTCTAGGCACCACCTACGAGAGTCATGCCAGTGATTTTTCGCTCGCGACGCCGATGCCGGATTATTTTCTGGACAACGAAGCCTTTAATGCTATAGTGTTCATAACGCACTGGTAATGTTTTTTGAATCCTGCTACTTTGATCCTGAATGCAGTGTAACTGGCGGACACTGAAGTAATATATGAATAGGGCTCGGAAAGCGCCTTATTGAGAATTAGCATGCTGAATGCACTTGCGTAATGTTAGCACAATGACGGCAGCGTGGACTAGCATGGATTTTTTTAATACGTACGTATTAGCAACATGGTCGTGCTACCTTGTATTTTTAATTTTCGCCATTACAAATTCAAAAATGCACAAAACAACTTCGCTCGACTGGCGAGTCTCTTGTTCTAAAACAAGGGCCTCAAGTGAGGAATATAAAAGATTGCTGAAAAGTCATTCTGATAAGTATGTGTGTTTAACATGATGGTGTTTTCCGGTTCGTAATGTTTCTGTGGTGCAGTATTTCGTGCTCGATTGATACATTTGACTAGATTGCCATGGAAATGCTTTGTGCTAGTTACGTGCGTTAATGCACTGTAAAAAAATCGGCATCTTGAGACTTTGAAAGTATCTTTTCACTACAACTTTGCAGAATACGCAGATCATTTTTTTTGTCAGATACGAGTGTTTTTCCACTTCTGACACAAATTAAGTGGTAGCGTTATTTCGTGCACTTCTTGTCAAACGTCGGGATAATATATCAGTGTTACCCTAATGTTGTTTAACGTTACTCGAACATTACCTTGTTATCAAAAGTAGTGACATTAGACAATGCAATAGTCAGACACAAACTATTCAGGCAGCATTTTTGTATTACTTGAGTAACATCATTACACAGAGCCTCCTCTATTTTTTTTTCAATGCCAGCCATATACTGCTCGCTTTTCAGTGGGAGCCCCTTGGACTCATATTCAATTAGCCTAGCTAGACTGCAGTGACGCTGCTCGAATTCGGTAAATGCATCTGGCCACGATTGGCTCAGCGCGGCGACTGCTTTTGAGGTACAACATGAAACACCGCTTGCAAGGCGAGTGGTGCTTCGCGTTTGGTACAATACCTCTACAGTGTTTTGTACAATAACTGTACAATAATTTACAGCACTAAACTGTTTCACAAGAACCTAACCAGTTAAAGGATTCTCAAGTGATATACAAACATACAAAAGGATTATTTCATGTGAATCACTGGGTTCTAATACCTCTAGGCCAGTATAATATGATTGGCTTGTTGAAATGCGATTTCATGTATAATTTGGGGCAAAAGTTTCATGCTGCTTGAGTCATCTGCTCCCGATCAAGATGCGACCTCAATCAGCAGCATACAGCCACAGTAGTTGGCTGTATGCAGTACAGGCATAGTTTTTTCTGCGTGTTCAGGTTTTACAAGAATTTTGGCTTCCCAAATCCACTGTCTCATTACAGTCCCATTGTGCAGTAGTATATGTGGACCAGCTTTCAGTGCAATCTTTGGCAGGGGTGAAGATCTGTATTCAAACTATAAAGCTTGCTGTAAGACCTTTCGTTTTCATGAGTATTTTAATTATTGACCTATGTTAAAACGCTGAATGGCATTCGCCGACAGTGCGCCAAAAGCATTTGCGCGAGGCTACCTACTACAATCCACTGTTCCATCTGTGCAAAGTTCCATTTATGCCCTCTAATTCAACTTTAAGCTATTTGGTCTTCAACTTGTAATGCTGAAAGACACTGTACCAGATAAACAAAATAAATATAAACTGATTGTGTTATTATGCATAACGTAAATGGTAGTTCATGTTGCTGTGTCAACTCGAGCTTGTTTACTCCGACAAAACTATTTAATTAACTGCTTCCTTTCAGAAAAGTCCTTGTCTGCTGATATGCCTATTTTACTCAGCATGGCTATGGGTAAGGAGAGAAAACAGAAGATACGTTCAGAGGCAACAAAAATTTGATATATTTGTCATAAAACAATCAAATGAACTCTAAGGTTGTTATGCATTGAAAGCAAGCTCTCGAAGAAGTGCACACACTCACCATTGCACTTGTTAACGGACATGTGTATGTATATATATATTAATGCACATAAAGAATCTCAAGACGTAGTACAGCAGTTATACAGCAACAACATTAAAAACTTGAGCAGTAATGCATTTCTCTTTTGTTTTGGGAGGTGAGAACTAGTTCTTGGTAACATATAATCCTTTACATAGCGCCATTACACATGTGGCAGTTCATAGATTGCAAAGGACAGAACCACCAGCGAGGTAAACATGCCTCATGTAGCTCTTACAACTGATATAACAGCCAGCATTTGGAAATAGATGAGACAACAAATTAACACGTCTAGACAGGCAACCGTATACAACAAGATATCAAAGGAATGTTCTCTTCTGGGTGTGCATTCTAGAAAAGAAAAATTGTGCCCTTGATTCTGGATATTATAGATGCGCAGCTGGGAAGGAGAGACAGCTTCCCAGCCAGTGCCCGCCAAGAGGATGGGGGCAGAGAGTATTGAGTAGCGAAGGAGATTCACAAAGAGGGGGTCCACACCCCTTACGCGCACACTACCAGCCTGCACAAATGGCAAGCAACGAGGTCCCAGTGGCCCGAAGGGCATCCCTGAATCTGGTTTGCACCTCTCTAATCGCTTACTATGATCGATGGAGCTGCAGTGCTACCAAAGGGCTAAATACCTTAATGGAGTGACAGTGAAGAACTGATCAAAGCATAAAGGTGGACTATTTGGAGATTCAAATTTGGATCCTTGCACCAGTGCGAAGGAAGGGGACACAGAAGAGGGTTACATAGGGAAATGAGTTGACATCCAGCAGTGTCCTGTTTCTTCTTTTATGCTGACATCCTTTCACTGTTGCAATGCTTCAACGCTGCAAACAGTGCTGAATCAGGCCCGCATCCGCTAGCCTAACCCTTCAGTCAAAGGAGCCAAGTGTAGGAGTTGTGCTAGCTAATAAAGATATTGTATTCAAGCAAGCATACACTATCGATGCCCTGGCAGCCAGAGTAAGAAGAATACATATCCTCCCAGTATATTTGTGGAATACTTATTTGCTCAATATAGCATGCAACCAGAAGTATACACTGCTGATAAAAAATAAAGTCAGGTTAGGAATTGATGCGGCAGGTCTGCTCACATAGATATCTTCAATGATCCGCTTCCTTTTAGCACTGAACACAACATAGCAGTAGCCAAATATGCCACATTTAAATTGAAAGACTTCAATTAGAACCTGAAAATTTGGATCACACTTTGCATTACACATTACCCTCACACTGTACTTTGGGTTCAATCACATTGCACCGCATATGTTCGCAGCTAAATGAGGCACGCTCTGAGTAGTGGTTTAGCATTAACTTCATCTCTACTACAATGATGGATGCCTTGAGCATCTTATGATCAACAGGGCATTGCCAACAAAGGTGTCTACCTTCACTCTTGACACCCTGCACATTCTAATAGACTGCGATTATCAGCTAGCACATTGTTGACAAAACTAAAAATAGAGTGGTCAGCTGCAAAGACCAGCACATCTGCGCAGGCCAGCACTTCTGCATAGTTCAACAGTTTAATCAGTAGTTTGCCCTTAGCAGTTTCCTGGCAGCTGATATGCATTCATCAAGGATTCAAGCATGGATACAAACCATCTTTGCAGCAAAGGCATTGCCACCTAGCTGTTTATGCACAATATGCTCCACAAAGAGTCAAATTGGCCACTGTTTAGCACCATTTTTACATCCTGTCGCATCATTAATGCAGTTTTTTGGCGTCTGAACACACTGTGGAATGCTGCCACACACGCACAAAAGAAAGAAGTTTGGGAAACAGCAGTGCTGCTAAGAGTAAGCAAGGATACTTTACCACAGTTTGAGACACCCTCCATACAAGGACAGACTTCATACAGGACTTGTCAAGCTTCCACACACTTCACAGCTGACCATAGCGAACCTTGCACTCTAAGCATTTAGAATAACAAAACATAAGCTCCAGGAGGTGAGAAAGGTGCAATCAAGTGCATAATTAAAGGATAAAACATGAAAATACGTGTTCTCTCATTGCATTTGCTAAAGCATAAGGCAGGCCATGCTAGCTGCATCAACTGTGATGCATGTGGAAACCCTCTCATAGAATTTCACATAAAAATCCATTCCCTCAGTACCTCCAGTCCACAATAGCAGCTGCTGCAAGGATTCCATCCCAGTAACCCACACACAATCACGAAGAAAATTTGACGGCTCCGTCCAGAACTCTCATACACTTTGATTCGCCAACAAGCTCACTGACACTCTGCACTGACCTTCCCCCAATACACTGCGTTGGTGTAGCCTTTATTCTCATCAGAATCTAAGATGAACCTATTGTCAGGCCCCCAACAGAAAACATAGGCAAAACTAATAGGCAATCAATCTTTCACACAGTGCTTGGTGGGCCTTGTGTACTGGCCCAAGATGGCTTCTGGGTCCATGTGCCTGACAGTGGCGACTTTTTTTTTTTTAAGATTAAGACCAGTGCAAAGTGCTGTCAGTTTAGTTTTAAATGTTTAGCAGCAGTGCATACCAGTGCAGGCCACTGCGGCATTGGTAGTAAGAACCCGAACAAAAAACGGAAGGCAGCCAACTTGGTAGCCTCTGCTACCAAGGAAGCAGCTAACTCCCCCTCCACTCCCCGTCCCCTCAGCTACCTCTGGCAAGTGGTAGCACGGGTTAAAAAAAAAAAGACTGAGCAGGTGGTAGTGAGCGCGTGCAGGGCAAGACGACGCAGTTAGAAGCTGCAAATGCCGCAGAACTGGCTGTTGACGAAGGTAAAGCCCTGAAACTCGCTTCCCGTCAGGTTGCGCATGACCAGCGGGTCGCCGGGGCTCAAGGTCAGCTTGGCCTGTGTGAACGCCGGGTCAAAGTTCTCGCCGGACCGAGGGTTTTTCTGCAAGTTGGTGGTGTTGGTGGTGGTAGGTGGGCAGGTGGGCAAAAAAAAGAGAAAAAAAGAGGCAGGAGGGAAAAGGGGGCAGGCAAAATGTGAAACCAAAAAAAATGAAAAAGGAAAAAAACAAACCGTGGCAGAAGCAGCGGCAGCCAAAACAAAATGCGCAAGCAAAATGATATTAATGCAAGCGGAAGCAAGTATAAAACTCGGCCAATGGTACTTCAAGCTAACTGCACGATGACCTGTGAAGTGACACGCACATTCACATCACTTCACCACACATCACTTCACCAATGTTCAAGCGCACACCACAGCCTGCTATGTATCACTTCCTGAAAGGTTCTCCCGTTAAAGTGGCAGCATAATTTGTGTAACCTACAGCCCTGCAGCAACAACATCCCTGAAGGAGTAAAAACTTGGGTAAGGAACCCTGCCCCTTTTTAATAATAAGCTTTTTAGAAATATGAAGTACATTCATAAAATGTGTCTTAAGTCCGAAACTTGGTGCAATGCTTCCAGAGATAGCTTGCAAAAGCAAAACCACCTCTTTCAGAAAACTCAGCCATTCTACAAAAGTGAAGCTAGCAGATCTGCTGGAGGCTCCATAATTTATATATTCTTAGTGCAGATGTAGAAGGAAGTCTAAAAGAGAAAAAAAAAGAACACAGCAGATAAAATGCTCAATGGCAGTGTTTCAAAGATAATGTGTGATTAAGAAGTTCTTCAAGCATAAAAAGAAGAGTATAAAATTGAAACATATCCCAGCATAAGTAGTTTGAGCCCACTGTGCCTGCTGGCAGCTGCAAATGGCCGTTGATGAAGTTTGCTATAGACCATGCAGCAGAAGAAAAAAAGCTAACAAGTTTTCTTTTTGTTCGCACCATGTGTTCCTTCTTCAGTGTCAAAAAAAAATTTAAAAATTGAACTATCATATTATGATACGCTTTGCTGGTACCTTCACTGGGCCAATTAAGAACACCTGTTGCGAGAACAACATGATCGTTCACAGCTCCTCTAAGCTGCTCAATAAAATGGGTTTATACGACATACCCTGTATATTCGTGAGCCATGGCTGTAAAAGGGAATGGCAGTTTGCCTTCAGAAAACGGCATGTCCTGTTGGCACATAGGCACCAATACAGATTTAGCCAAAGCACAGTTCCCGAAAGTGCAAAATTACCTGCTAAGTTATTTGTGTAATGAAGATTATCCAACATTCATAGAATAGCATCTTGTGGCATCAATACCAAACTCTCTGAAAGTAAGAATCTACATAAGACCTTCAAGAAAACTGCAATCAAGTTATGTGAAACCTGTGAGCAAGCCCACTTTTGCACCTCTGAGCTAAAGTAAAGGCAGCTACAAACTTAAAGCGGTCTCAAAGAAAGTCATGTTGCTGTTGTAAGCAATTGTAAAGTGTGGGGTTTAATGTCTTGAAGCGAGACTTGGGCTGTGAGAGACTCGGTAGTGGAGAGCTCCAGACTGATTTAAACCACCTAAGGTTCTTTAATGTGTGCTGACATCGCACCACACACGGGCACCTTTGAATTTGGCCTCCATTTAAATAATTGTTATTGCCATGTTCTGCAACATGTTTCTCAGCACTCATGAGCAAAATGCATCCTGTGAGCCTATTGCTATTTCAGTGATCTTGTTGCTGCAGGACTCCACTAAACTAGGCAGAAACATGCAGCTCAGAACAAAGTTGGGATACAGACAGCACTGGCCACTACAAATTTCCTGTGCTGAATGACTGCAAAAAACAGAAAAAAAAATGCACAACCACAACTCGGCAGGCCAAACCTGCAGCGCAAAGAAATTAAATTCGTCGGAGTAGCCTATAATGACCTGCACTGCAAAGACACACAAAGCCTAAAGTCAAATTCCTCCATGTGAGACTAGATAAGTCACTAGTATATAATATCTGCAGCACATAACATGCTAGTATTACCTAATATAGTCAGCATTTCATTCCACCCAATATTAATGCTCACGGGCACACTTTATGAACAGAAACTGTACTCTACAATGTACAATACAAGTGCCCATGAATGCATCTGTAGCAGAATCTCTTTCTCGAACTATCACACCAAAAGGTAATAAATCTGATCACTACTGCTACGGCTTGCCAGTGACACTAATTCGGACTGCTGCAGGAGTAGTGTATACCTTATGAGATGCATTCTGAGCCTTCATAGTTTTACAGCTACACCCAGATGGGCATTAATCCGTTTTAAGTTTTCATGCCTTCTCCGGATAACTACACTATTCCAGGCGGGCACTTTCTAAACGCTGCAGAATAAAACAGTTCCCACTTCCAGCCCTTGATCCATTCAACCTCACCCTGAAACACCTGCTAGCTGCCACCATAATTCGCTGCCTGGCGACAGTCTGAAGTTTGTACACAAGGAAGAATTTTCCCTTGCCCATGGACCACGGATTCAAGGAACTTTCACAGCTGTTCTATTTTCGAATTGCATCTTATTTTTTGTGTCCCTGCACCCTGCACTCTGGTGGACACCGCTGCAAATATTCATTAATTAGAAATGCGCTGAATTGAGAGTAGCTGGGGATGCCACTCTTTCACGCTAGTTGTAGTCTGCACTGAAAACAATGCATGCCTGACAATTCCTG
>JARKHS020028082.1:0-70000 GCA_030143305.2 Amblyomma americanum
CAATTCTATTATTTTTTAAACGTTAGTGACTTCCCAAGAGCGAGCTAAAACCTCAAAGGCAAGGAATTAAAATCTGATTTAGAAACCTAGGTAATCACATTTTGAGCGTTACCGGTTAAACAAAACCGCACTCCGTTTACGAGCAGAACTGCGTGAACTCGTTTCATGTTTTTAGCAGGGGTTGGCAGTTTCACTCATGCGAATTTTACTTGTTTTTCACCAAAAGGAAAGCGATCACGAGAAATGCAACCTAACGTGTTGCGACTTTGAACGAGAGGATGCTGGTCCATTCTGCACAGAGCACAAATTCTTAGATGGAATGCAGTGCTCCGAAGCGAAGGTAAGCGCAGACATGCTGCATGCTGATGGAGTGCCTTGCTGAAAGGCTTCATGAGTCTTCTCCTTAGCGCTCAGCAGAAAAAAAACATGTATGGTAGTTCCATACAATCTACATTGCAAACTTGCCTGAATGTGCCTCAGAAAAATATGAAAATGCTTGGAAACTTTGTTTCGAGCAGACCTAGCATTTCAAAAATCGTCCTAGCCACATTTTAGGGTGTTGCAATGATTAGTATTCTTTCTGTGGCAGGAAAACGAACGCTGCTACCTTTGCGCAATTGTTATTTCTGCAAGCACTCCGAATTAGAACGCTAAAAAGTTTCCGAAACCTTTTGCCAAAAGTAGAGTTGATTCACAAGTCATTGTACACTTTACGCAGCCGCACCTCACTTGTGTCTGATAATTTTTTCCAACACCGCGCGTCCGCTATGGCTCGTATGCATTTAAATATGCTGTCTGTAGAGTCAATGACAGTTCTCTTGAAAAAATACTGCAAAGGTAATCAAGACTACATACGTACTTAGGAGAGGCAACATGTGGGCAAAAAAATGAGATTATGCTATGTTTTCAGGTCCTCTACAGGCAAAATTTCTTTACGCCGCTGCTCAAGTTGTACACGGGAGAATTTGAGTTTTAATTCCTTGTCCTTTTCAGCCGAGGGCTTTAGTACTTTCATGATCCCAACCGACTTATGTATACAAGCGGCCGTTGACACTTTCTGGGCACTGAAAGTATGAAACCCCCTAAGCTGCTCGCTTCCGGGGTCCTTATGTTTAGGCAGAACTCTTCAGTTCTCGAAGGCGAGGTCAGAACCTTTCGTCAGTTTCTAGCTTCCTCTATATTGTTCTAAAAAATAAAGGTTTGTCACCTGCGTTGACGGTAGGGTGGGCTGGTGCTTCTTAAAGGCTGGCGTACCACCTCAAGGCGTCAACAAAGAGGGAGGAAAAGTCTCACAACGCTTGCAGCGGGTTGCCTAGGCGTAAAACCTGTGGCGGCTGTAATACCTATTCGAGCTGGTACCGCCAAAACCACAATATGTGCAGGAACATTGGCACGACGTTATAAATCGCTCTCTTCCAAGTTATTAACGATGTGGTACGATTTTACGGCGAGATTGGGCCATCCAGCAATGATGTCAAGATCACATGAGCCGAAAACTCAGAAAAGGGGTAGTAATAAACTCTCCTGCGACCGTAAACACCTATATTCTACAAAGTAATTACATCACAAGAAGTGGAGGTTGCAAATGCGGCCGTTACTACATAAGTTGCCTTAGGCGGCATACGCTACTGCTGTGAATGCAAATGTGCGAAAGTCTTCCCAACTAGGATATTCCACTGATACCATTCCAACGCTCCAGGGTCCGATGTCCGATGTCTTGTGATTTGTTATAAAAGTACTAATATGCAGCTCCATTTCCTGCAAATCGAACAAAGTTATGCGCAAGAAAGAAAAAAAAACATCGAATTTGCGTCCTTCCAAGAAGTTTCTCAACAATATTTTGGATGAATTCGAGGGTTGAACGAAATCACGTCTTCGGGAACAATCATACTAATTCTTCAAAATGGACGCCGAGAAAAACAAAATATAACTAACTAAAAACGATGTTTTCGACGGCAGCAAGAAACCTTAATGGCAAAAAATTCAACCCTGCTCATGACAGATTTCCGGCTATAATAAATATTATGGTGAAATCTTACAATTGGGCCCGTAAACTCCTTCTCGCTGAAAAAAAGCTTTTGTTCAGGACTGTTTTGTATTAATTGGGGACACCAACACGCCAAAATTTAGCTTCTTCTAGTTATTATGTTAAATATCACGAGTATATTTTTATATGCGAAGTGTTTAATATTAATTTATTTATTTCAATACCCTCAGGGCCCAAGGGCATTACAGAGGAGAGTGGGGTACAATATTCAAAACATTTAAAAAAGAACAGCAGTCACTACTCATAAAACATGTGAAAAAATATGGCTCACGCAACTCAGTGTGTTACAGCAATGCAATGAAACAAATTGAGAGCTACTAGCGCAAAAGTATGAGCAAAGAATAAAAGCAGACAAGGATACCACGCAAAAAACATAGGAAGAAATTTTTGTTAATAGGCAAGAAAAAACTGTAGCTCAAATATACTGTCATGCACTTACCCAACTCAATTTGTGGAAAGAAAAAAAAAGAACAAGTTTGTTTGAACCACTAGATAAACTGAAAAAGAATAAACAAATGGCAGTGCGCAAGGATTTCTTGTTCTATGTTAACATCAGTCAGTTAAATTTAATTTAAACACGGAATGGTCACATATTTCAACTACCGATCGGGTATGGTGATTCCATTGTTCCCATGTGCTGAGGATGAATGAGTTGCAGAAGTTATTTGTTTGGCATGAAAGAATAACAACTTTATGACGATGATTGATTACGATGTTACCAGATAGACATGCAGTCATAAATTCCTGTTTAGTATGCGATGCATACAACATTTGTGAATTGCAAAGCGGAATTTTTACGTTGGGAGCCTAGTTGAGAGATAAGCTGACATGTGGAACACGGTAGCGGAATAATTCGAGATGTAGCCCAGCATGCCGTTAGCGTTGTTGATTACATGATCTATATGTACTTTCCAAGGATGATTATTGGAAACAAATACACCTAAATATTTACAAAAAGGCACAGTCTCAAGGCTACTATTATTAAGTCGATATGAAGGTAACGTGGTGTTACGACGAGCAACACGCATATACTTGCATTTTTTTGTGAAGAGAGATGCATCACACATGCCACAACCTTTCGTTTTGATTTAGCCTTCTTTATTTTGACCTATGCATCCTTGCTTTCATTTTCATCGCTTGCAGACTTGTAGGAAAGGCGTATGCATAGCCGAAAACTGGGAGACCGCACCTTCACCAGCTGCTTAAAGTGCGCCAAACTTTAGGAGCAATCGTTATTGTTTCCGAACTCCGCTGGACTATTCAACAAGATTCCCCGAGCAGATTCAAATTCTTTTCAAGTAAAAAAGTATGCTGGGCGGCACAACTTTGAATTGAAATGTTTGTTTGCCATCTTGCGCGGGCAAAAATTACAGAAGGGGGACTGTAGAAGAAAAAATGTCCTTGAACAGCTTGACGGGTCTGCAATGTCTTATTTCGGCGGAGAGGCCGCATTACATACGGAGACGTACACTGATAAGAATATATTAAATACATATATAGCAATGTACATATACGCCAGTCACGTGTTGCTCAATCGCGTATTCCTTAGAGAGTTTATGAAAAAGATGTAAAAACAGATATCGCGCAGCGAGAAATTATTACATTGAACTTTTACACATGGGCTGGAGTTCCCTGTACGATGATATGAAAAGATCAAAGTGGATCGAACGATAATATCATAAGAGTTGGTATTGTGTACTTAAAGCATTGTTCCCGTAGTTTGAGCGCAGCGTCGGTACTAACCAGTCCTGAAGTGTCTCGTGATATAATCAGGAGCTTTGCAGTTGGTCGAGACTTACGTAGATTTCTACTATTTCTAGAAATTTCCAGTCTGTATACGTGTCTCAAGCCATATCTGTAGAGACTGTTAGCTGATATTATGGCATAGTTCCTTAACAAGGTTATTTTCGATGCTGTGTAGCAAGTCTTATATAATATGTCAGAGATATTATTGCTGTATCAGGTGAAAATCTTCTAGATTAGTGGCTGTTGTGTTGCCCATTACTAACCGGCAATAGTTATAAATGTGAACGGAAAGTGAATTATTCAACAAGAGTTTATCGCGCTTGAAAGGATCTATCTTTAACGGCCTATTGCACCAGTTTTTGGGCTTATTCTGGACATAACGTATTTAACATGATTATCCCAAAACCCTGTCGCAGAAAAGATAACATCCACACGTTGGAAATTCTGTGCTATTTCAAGATTTCTTGAATTTATTTCTGTAGTTTGATGAAGAGGTATATGCTTGTCTTTTGGCCTGAATATAAGGGCCTTTGCTTTACGTTCATTAATCTTCGTTGAATTTACTTTCGAGCATTCCTCTCAGGACTTAATTGTACTTTTGTATTGTTCTACAACGAGATTAATATCTTTTACTTGTGCTTCTAAAGAGTAAGTAAATTGTATTTTAATATTATGATGATATTGTGATATTCAGTAAATGACAAAATACTTATTAAATATAAAATAAATTATCAATTAAGGTCAGAAAGTCGCTAAAAAATCTGCGGAAAACTTTCTATCTTATAAACTCTAAAGAACATTTCTAAAGAAGCTGGGGCCATTCAAGTGGGCGTGCTTGCATGGAAGGGGAAGGACGATGGGTCGACCTTGAACGACGACGGTGAAGTTACGCACTCGGCCCGCAGTACGAGGAAGGACCTCAGCGTGAACCATGCGAGCAAGTGAATGCCGTCTCAGATCCCTAACCGTGCTTGTCCTCAATGTCTTCTTTGGTTTGGCCAGTAATTGAATTTTCTCGCTTAGATATCACAGATGACTCATATGCAAAAGACTGTTCAGTGTTTATGCGTTTCTTTTGATACAAAAAAAGGGCTGAAGATTTCTGCCCTCTCTCCCTCTCGCTCGCCCCTTCCCGGATGGCCGCCGCGGTGGCACACTGATTGGGCAGCTCAGCTGCTGACTCGAAAAACGCAGGTTCGATCCCGGCCGCGGTGGACGAATTACGATGGAAGCGACATTATAGAGGCCTGTGTACTCTGCAATGTCAGTGCACATTAAAGAACCCTAGGTGGTCGAAATTTTCGGAGCCCTTCACTATCGCCCCTCATAGCCTGAAAGATTTAGGACGTTAAACCCCTATAACATAACCTATAAACCCCCAATCATCATCATCAGCCCGAATACGCCCACTGCATGGCAAAGGCCTCTCACATGTCTCTGAAATTAACCCTGTACTTCGTAAGCTGCGCTTACTGTATGCCCTCAAACTTCTTAGTCTAATCCGCCCACCTAACTTTCTGCCGCCGCTTCTACGCTTGCTTTCTCTTGGAACCCACTCCATTACCCTTGAGGGCCAGTGGTTACCTTGCTTTCGCATTACATGTCCTGCCCAAGACCATTTCTTTCCTCTTGATTTTGACTACATGTCATTACCCGCGTTTGGTGCCTCACCCAATCTGCCCACTTCCGGTCTCTTAACGTTGCACATATCATTTTTCATTCCATAGCTCGCTGTGTTGTCCTTAACTTGAGCTGCACCCTTTTCGTTAGCCTCCACGTTACTGCCCCATAGATTAGTACCGGCAAGATACAGCTGTTGTACACTTTTCTCTTCAGGGATATTGGTAAACTGCCATTCATGATCCGAGAGTACCTGCCATATGCGCTCCACACCATTCTTCTCCTAGTTATAGCCACCTCATGACCGGATCAGCTGTCACTACCTGCCATAAGTAGACATATTTCTTTACCACTTCCAGCACCTCGCTACCAATTATGAACTACAGTTCCGTTACTAGACTGTTGAACACTACTTTGGTTTTCAGCAAGGTATTTTTTATACCACCATTCTGCTCTGCCTGTCTAACTCATTGATCATGCTTTGCCGTTGATCTCCTGAGTGACTAAGCAAGGCAATGATATCAGCGAATCGCAGATTGTTTAGGTATTATTCATTTACTCTTATCCCCAACTGCTCTGTATTCAGGCCTCTGAATAATTCTTGTAAACCGGCGGTGAATAGCACTGATGTAATCATGCCTCCTTGCCTGACATCCTTCGCTGTTGGATTAATAATAATAATAATAATTGGTTTTGGGGGAAAGTAAATGGCGCAGTATCTGTCTCATATATCGTTGGACACCTGAACCGCGCCGTAAGGGAAGGGATAAAGGAGGGAGTGAAAGAAGAAAGGAAGAGAGAGGTGCCGGAGTGGAGGGCTCCGGAATAATTTCGACCACCTGGGGATCTTTAACGTGCACTGACATCGCACAGTACACGGGCGCCTTAGCGTTTTTCCTCCATAAAAACGCAGCCGCCGCGGTCGGGTTCGAACCCGGGAACTCCGGATCAGTAGTCGAGCGCCCTAACCACTGAGCCACCGCGGCGGGGCACTGTTGGAATTTTATTGCTGACTTTCTGGACGACTACGGCTGCTGTGCAGTTGCCATAGACATCTACCGGTATTTTCATATAAATCTCTTCTACACCCTGAATCGCAATGCCTGCATGACTGCTGAGGTCTCCCCTGAGCCAACTGCTTTATCGTAATCGATACATTTTATACGTACTGGTTGGTTAGATTCTGCGCATTCCTCTACCACCTGACTGATAGTGTGAATATGATTTACTGTGGAATATCCTTTACGAAAGCTTGCCTGACCATTTAGTTGATTGAATGAAGTCCAAGGTTCCCCTGACTCCATTAACGATTATCTTAGTAAATACATTGTAGGCAACGGACAGTAAGCTGATCCGCCTGTAATTTTTCAAGTCCTTGGCGTCCCCTTTCTCAGCAATTAAGATAATGTTAGCGTTCTTCCAAGCTTCTGGTACGGACGAAGTCATAATGCATTGCGTATACAGGGTGGCTAGTATTTCTAGCACAATCTCCCTTTCATCCTTCAAAAGATCTGCTGTTACCTGATCCTTACCAGCTGCTTTTCTCCATTTGCATTGCTCCTAAGGCTTTCTTTACTTCCTTTTTCGTTACTGACGGGATGACCCATTGCTGTGCGCTACTGTTTCTCTCATTAACGTTCTCATTACCTTGGCTACTCTATAGATTTTGGTACAACTTTTTCGTTACTTTAACTATCTTATCAATATTGCAAGTGACATTGCCCGCCTTGTCTCTCATCGAATACATCTGATATTTAACGAAGCGTTGTCTCCTCCGTCGCTTTTAAGCTACCTCAGTTCTTTAGAGCATGCTCGATGTCGGCTACCTTGCGCTTAATTCTTAATTTCGATAGCTCTACTTCTTCTTTTTCGTCTAAAGGGCTACACGCTCTTATGCTTTGCCGTTTATTAAAGAGATCTTTCGTCTCCTGAGATAACTTGCCGGGATCCTGTCGAACCATCATATCACCTGCTTCTACTGCGCACTCCTTAACGATAGCAGTGAGATTATCATTCATTCCTTGACTGCAGCGAAGTCCTGAATTCCTCTGCTTTCCCTCTTACTGCTAACTCGTTAATGGGCTTCCGCTTCACTAGTTCTTTCTGTTTTGTCTTGAAATCTAGGCTACTTCGAGACCTTACGATTCGGTGGCCGCTGTTCCGCGCATTTCCGACGACCTGCACATCCTGCACAGTGCCAGGATGACAGCATGGTATGAGGTCTATTTCATTTTTTGTCCCACCACTGGGGCTCCTCCAAGTTCAATTCCTGTTCTCTCGTTTGTGGAAGAAGGCATTGATGATCCGCGAATTATTTCTATCCGCAAACTCACTAATAGCTCTCCCCTGCTATTCCTAGAGCCTATCCCATAGGCGACTATTGCCGGGTCGCCAGCCTGCTTCTGTCCGACGATCGGACTGAAGTCGCGCATCAGTACAGTCTACTTTGATTTTACTTTGTTCATTGCCGATTCTACGTCATCATAGCAGCTGTTAACGATGTAGTCATCATGGCGGGATGTAGGCGCATAGGCCTGCACCACCTTCAGCTTGTACCTCCTATTGAGCTTAATTGCGATTGCTGCCACCATATCGTTAATATTCTAGATGTCCTCTGTGTTGCCAGCTATATCCTGACTGATGAGGAATCCCACAGCTAGTTCTCGTCGGTCCGGTAATCTGCGACAGCACATTATGTGCCCGCCCTTTAGTACTGTATACGCCTCACCTGTCCTCCTAACTTCACTGTGTGGTGGTGGTGGTGTGGTGGTGGCCATGATTACAAAGAGTGAAAGGCAGATTTTGCTTGCGCTAATTGTGGAGGCGACCATCCAGCGAGTTTCAGTGGCTGCACATTCCGTGTAAGCGCCTTACACCGTCGCAAATCCTTCATTAGTGGCCCCAAACCACAACCTACTGAGAAGCCGATACATGGAAGTGAAGAGTTCCCTGCGCTCGAGTCGGAAGCTCGGGACGTGGTAGCAAGCGACGTCGCTGCACGACCTGATCCGAGCAAGTCGGCAACGGCCTCCGAGGGTGAGCTGGCTGTTCGATCTCCTTCTGCAAAAAGTGTCCATGTTCCTCAGCGACCAGATCACAGCAAGACTCGACAACATGGAGGACATCCCCTTTCCTTAAAAGAGATGCAGACACCAGCTACCGTGGCCAAGAGTGGGTCCCAGTCCCCGTCTTTTGTCGAAGTGGTGCGCCAGTGCGTGCAGCAAAATAAGGAGCTCAAAAGCCGGAATCTCTCCGACCTTCTACGCGTTTTGTTTGATGTCCTGCGTTCATATAGCCAAACGATGCAGCCTGGCACTTTGAAGAACTTTATACAGCTGGTGCTTTCCTTTGAGACCTTGATCACCGCCTTCGCAGAGAACTTCAACTCCTAGATGGCTAGTTTTCTTCAACCTGATGCAACTAAAAACCCTAGAAAAGTGCCGTTTATCATGCAATGGAACTGCGCTGGGATTATAAGTCGATTAGCAGAACTAAAATTGTTTTTGAAAGAGACCTGTGTTCCAGTACTGGCCCTCTCGGAGGCTGGCTTGCCAAGCGGGAGGTCTTTGCCGAATACGTCGCCCACAAGAATTGCAGCATAAAGTCTTTTCCCACAGGAAGTGCCGCCCTTTACATACGAAGGGAGATTTCTCATGTGGCTTTGAACGTCACCGATCTTTGCACCGACAGTATTGAGGTAGTGGCTGTGAGGATTCGGCTCGCCTTCCGAACTCTGTCCATTGCATCAGTATACGTGTCCCCGCGGAAGAAGGTCGATATGGCTTTGTTCCTCCAGCAACTTTGTGACCGCTGCCCAGCACCCAAAATCATCTGCGGTGACTTCAACGCCCACCACTCTCCCTGGGGTGACAGGAACACAGATCCTCGCGGACGCCAACTTGTAGAAGTCATCGACAGTTTGGACCTGTGTGTGGCCAATGACGGAAGTCCCACTTTCTTTCGGCCTCCAACCTCACCCACATCTATAGATCTAACCTTACATTCACCTGACGTCTGTGTGCAGTGGTCAACTAGAGCTGACCGAATGGGAAGTGATCACTACCCGATATTTGTGTTTACTGCCGACTTCCATCTGCTTGGTCCTAAAATTTGCCATGTTGTTAATTGGGACAAATACAGGGAGCTCTTAGCCTGTGTTTCCGGTCATGTGACAGACAAAATGATTTATGCTAAGATGGCTGCTACCACGGCGCTCAAGCTACCTGATCATTTTCCGACTCCGGATTTAAAACTCAGGAACCTCTGCGCCGCGCGCAGAAGAGCGGAGCGACAACTGTTGCGGAAGAAGGACGGCAGAGCCTTGAAGACAACTTTCAACAGGCTCAACTCTGCCATTAAACGTCATGCGAACAAGCTCTGTAGGTCGCAGTGGGCATCCTTTTGCGCTAGTTTGACTGTCTTCTCACCGATAAGGAGAATTTGGCGTGTCGTTGGCAGTCTTGCTGGTGGCTCTCGTCCGAGTAAACCTTTCGAGGCGCTTGCATTGCGCACGCAGAAACATCTCGTGTGCTGGGCAGAGGAATTTGCGGATGCATTTGTAAATTCCAGACCAGGCATTCATCCCTGCGCTCTACCTGCTACGTCTCCGTCTGTTATGGACGCCCCGTTCACACTTAGAGAACTACAGACAGCGCTCCGCAGCCTGCGGTGTCGCTGTGCACCAGGTCCTGACGGCATTACCAATCAAATGTTACAGAACCTGCCTCTGGAACACCGGAAGATGCTCCTAACCTATCTCAATCGAGTGTGGGAGTCTGGTGACGTTCCCCCTTCATGGAAGGTGGCTTGTGTAGTCCCACTGCTGAAGGCCAGCAAAGAGATGACAGACGCGGCCTCGTATCGTCCTGTATCGCTGACGTCGTGTGTGGCTAAGCTCATGGAGAAGATGGCAAGTAAGCGTTTGTCTTGGTGGCTTGAGAATAGAAGGGCACTACCAACATGCATGACTGGATTCCGCACAGGTTTAAGCGCGCAAGATAGCGTCCTGGACTTGATAACCCACATTGAACATCAGAGTGCTTTTGGACTTTCAACACTAGCTATTTTCCTAGACGTATCAAAGGCTTATGATAGCGTCCTCCATAGCACAATACTGAATAGTCTGCAGGTCATAGACGTCCAGGGCTATCTTCTGCGATTCATTCACTCATTTCTCAGTGATCGTAAATTTCGAGTGCGGTTAGGCAGTACAATGAGCTCCGAAAGGGCGGTATCGCGAGGGGTACCTCAGGGTAGTGTCCTGTCCCCAACGCTCTTTAATGTTGTCATGGCTGGTCTTCCCGTAAAAGTGCAAAAACATTGTAGGCATGTCCATATGTCGATATATGCAGACGACATTTGTCTTTGGTTAACCGGATATCAACACAAACGCTTAGCTCTATTAGCGCGACAGGCCGTGCTTTCAGTTAAAAGTTACCTTCAAGGTGTTGGGTTGACTCTCTCGGTGGAAAAATCTGGCTTCGTCCTGTTTCCAGGTAGGGGACGACGGTATGCGCGCCTGAGCATAGACCTTGATCAGTCTTGCCTTCGTCAGGTTAACTACATACGCTTTTTGGGCGTAACTATTGACTCACGTCTACAGTGGCGACGAGCTGTGGACTCGATTGTGGCTTCACTATCTTCGCGTCTCAATGTGCTTCGTAGAGTGGCTAGTGAGCAATGGGGAAACCATCCTGCTTCATTGATCAGGCTTCCCGATGCCCTGGTGACAAGTCGCATAATGTACCAGCTCCCTTTAATTTCCCCCTCGGTATCACAGCTGGAACGCCTTGAGGTTTTGCACAGAATGGGACTAAGGAGGGCTCTCGGCGTTCCGCAGGCTGCTCCAAACAATGCAGTACTGTATGAGTCTCAATCGAAACCTCTTCGGCTAGCCGCTTCACATGACTTTTGCTGCAAATTGGCCGCCTCAGAGAGACTGTTGCCGGGAGAGCGCTTCTACAGCGCCTTCGAAAGAGATCTGAGTCCCGGGCGTACTTGGCTTTAAATACTCTTCGTTCTCTGGGTCTCGACCTTCGAGATCGACCTAAGACGTTGAAGCCACCTTGGTCCTTTCCGAGCCTCGATTGTTCCTTGACAATTCCCCATGTTCGCGCTAAGCGGAATTGTCCTTTAGCGGCAATGCGTTCGCTCGTACTGGAACATCTTGAGACCGAATATGCCAGTCATCTTCAAATTTTTACAGACGGCTCTGTGGACAAGGTCAGAGGATCTGGTGCAGCTGCTTTTCATATTCCGTCTTTGAAGTATGATTGGTCTGTTCGTTTTACTAAAGTCGTGTCCTCCACAATGGCCGAAAGCGTTGCCATTGAGGCAGCTCTAAAGAAGCTACGGTGTTGTACGCCTCAACCTACTGTCATAATTACGGATTCAAAATCTGCCCTTTAAAGGTTAGAGTACGGGTTCCTCACTGATGCCTTGAGTCTTAGATCCCTACTTTTGGAGCAGAATCTATATAGCAAAGGCTTCTCTATACGTTTTCAATGGGTGCCCTCGCACATAGGTGTCTTAGACAACGAGATAGCAGACAACCTCGCCCATACAGCTCTCTCCGGGATTCCAGTACATGGAGTCCCTCATTAAGTCAAGCAAATGTTCAGAGATGTGGTGTTGTGCCACTTCAGTTCTTTGTGGAGCTCTCCTCATCAGCCATGTGTGACCAAGGGTCTCAAAAGGTACCAACCCACTTTGCTGCGCCGCATTCGCACGGATTCTGCTCGTACGCCGGCGTGTATGTATAAGACTGGCCTAGCGTTGTCACCATTGTGTTCAACGTGTGGTGTGTGTGGTGACATAGAGCATTACCTCTTGTGCTGTACTTTGTACAACGCGGAACGGGCTGTGTTATTCGGATCCCTCAAGAAGGCAGGAGTTCCTCACAGTTCTCTTCAGGACATTGTTTTCACGCGCGGGAGACAGTCGAGTAGAAGGGATGCTTCTCGCCTTCTTCTACTTTACCTGCAGGACATGGATTTGGCCTCCACATGGTGACCTCAGGAGTGTCTATTTGGGTTTTTTGCGGACAGTGTTTCTGTGATTTCTATTTAAGTGTCGCTACGGTGGAGCAATTGCCGGCAGCAACTGCAAGGCTAATCCCACCGGTAGTTTACAACCACTCAACTCAACTCAACCCTAACTTCACTAAGCCCTATGACATCCCATTTAATGTCCGCTAGCTCTCGAAGTAGCACTGCTTGGCTAGCCTCACTAGATAAGGTTCTAGCGTTGAACGTTGCCAGGTTCAGACTCCAGTGGCGGCCTGTACGGAGCCAGTGATTCCTAGCGCCATCCGCTGCGTCACAGCTCTGACCACCGCCTTGGTCAGTTGCTCCGCCGCAACTTGGGATAGAGGGCAGGGGGTTTATTGGTTTGCTCACAGAAGGCTGTGGCCAAGTATTGCACCAGAGGGGCCAAATCCTGTTCTGGTGAGGGAGTGCGTGGTTGGTTCTGTTCACCGTGACAAGGCCACACCCCATGCCTGGATATGCAATTACATCGACAAGCGGAGTTTTTTTTTTCAAACCTGGTGAAGAATTGCGTGGCCTCGGGATTCGAGCCCCGTCCTATTGCGCGCGAGGCAGATGCCCTACCTCTACGTCATGGCTGCTTTTCAAACCCCATAACCCGAACCCTTCACCAAACAATCCCGGATGGTTCGACTTCCCCCTTCCACGATAGGCATGACAGTTAAAGGGTATTTCTTTTTATAGCGACTGCTTTAATGCACATTTTTCATATTTTTCAGCCTTCGCGTGAGCGCAATATTTTAGATAAATATAATTATCAACACAGGGAGAAACAATGGAGATGACGTGACAGAAGCCTATGCACCAACTAACTCATCAGAAAGCCTATACTGGTGCGATATCACACCAGGGTGTTTCTTCAGCATGCTGTGATGCAGAGCTAGACGTCAGAGCAACGCGGCGGCGCAATGCATCCGGGATCCCTGACTGGATTCAACACTGAGACGTTATCAGCGACAGCATATTCACCTTAAGCCCGCTCAGTCAGAGAAGAGCACATGTATTAATGAATAAAGTAGTCTACGTTCACTTGTTCAAACGCCTCTAATTGAATCTCATGGTACGAAGTGATAACAATCCTGTAAATTTGTTTCCATAAACACCCATTGGAATATATTAAATTTGGCACACCTGGAGCTCTAAGGCATAAAAAGATTGCAGTTTTCATATAGAGGCTCAAAATACCAGTACAACATGCAATATAGGTAGAGATATGACACTGTTACACCCATCATGAATGAGAAAGGCAAAGCGCCCAGCCTCTTGCCACGAGTGGCATTTGTGTGTCTCATGCCGACGGGTATACTTCGTTATATGCCATTGCATTAAAAAAATACCGAACATTTATAGCGCGGAAATTTTTCACGGCCTTACATTTGACCTTTGACGCTGTGCTACGCTTGGAAAAAAATCGTACAAATCATAATGAGGCGAAGGCGAAAACCTGCAACCTTCTATTCTAGGATCGTGCACATGAAAACGTTTGACATGTGGATGATGATATTTTAGGCATTAAAGCGAAACTTTCACACTTTCCGAAAAATTTCCGCGTGAATTCTATCTGCTTTCCGATGGTTCCCTCTTCATGATAATGGCGCCTAATGGCGGTCATGATCCGCCCTTCCTATACATAAGTAACACTTGTTGCTGAGCTAGTTGGTGGATAGTTATATGCGCAAACGTTAGCGCGAAATAAGACACATTCAAAAGAAAGGTTGACAAGACAACGCGCTTTTACTGACAACTCATTTTTATTAACAGAAACACATATTATATATGCTCAACGTCACACCACCTATAAGCTGCAGCAAACTTCAGAAAGATGAATAGGGTCATAAAAACGATAAAAGACAAACATAAAAAACATGGCTTAGTTAAAAACGATAAGATCGGAGAAAGAACATTAAAAGTCATGACACGTGGTGTAAAGGGCCAAAGAAACATGACTGAATGGGATCTGAAAGGATGAAGACAAAACCAAACTGCATTAAAACCGTAAAAACGAGAAAATGCACGTGACACAAGAAAACTATCTAAAAGGCTTAGTTCACTGAACACTTCAGATTACACTGGGAAAAAAACCACAGCACCTGTACACGTGTGCGTATCAGGAAACCTTTTCTAAAAAGGCTTCTTCGGTTTTGTACAAGAAGATAGAAGCATCGCTAACGGCACTCAGGCTTGTTTTTCTAATTAAAAATGCTTCTTTTAGTTCGCGGGACACTCGATCACGGCCTCTACCTAAAACTACAGTTCTTTCAAGAATGGGCCCGCAGGTGCTTTGTTCACAGTCCTTACAGCGAAGAGGCAGATTAGAACCTGTTACCGTCCCCATCGAACGCTCATGCTCCCTCAACCTTTCATATAGGCAACGCCCCGTCTGTCCAATATACACTTTTCCACACGCGACTGGGATCTGATAAACAACTCCTTCATTGCATACTACGTACCTACGGGCACGCCTTCTTCCATAAGCTGCATGATAGTGACGTAAAGTGGGTAACACTAAAATGAAGTACCCCCACTCCCAGGTTTATCTTCAAGGGAGAATGGCAAGCTTTGAAGCGCATATTGATAAGAACAGAACTATAAAAAAAAGCTCCAGTTAGGTCATATTGTTAAGGTTGGTTAGTACGTTAGTCAATTAGTACGTTAGTTCAATAACTTATTAATTAATAAGTTAGTTAGTTAGTTAGTTAGTTAGTTAGTTAGTTAGTTAGTTAGTTAGTTAGTTAGTTAGTTAGTTAGTTAGTTAGTTAGTTAGTTAGTTAGTTAGTTAGTTAGTTAGTTAGTTAGTTAGTTAGTTAGTTAGTTAGTTAGTTAGTTAGTTAGTTAGTTAGTTAGTTAGTTAGTTAGTTAGTTAGTTAGTTAGTTAGTTAGTTAGTTAGTTAGTTAGCGATACATACCTAATACACCCTTGAAAAAAATCTTGCGCTAAACAAGCCTCGTGTTTGTTTGTTTTTGTCGTCTCTAAGCCCACAGTTACTTATTTAGATAAACTTGTGACCGTAAAAGAGCCGCGTGAATTTAATCTGCGTCGAAAAATAAGTACAAAACAAAGGGATGCTTTTCTTTTCTTAACTCTGCACTGCTAACAACAGTTGAGCCTTTATACCAGTAAAATACTGCAATTATGGTAGGTAAACATGATGCACGGAGATGCAGTTAATAGACCTTTATCTTTTCCTGTCATTCTCGCCACCTTTCTATCGCGAAGAGCACGGTGCTATCAGATTATTTTGAACCCCAAAGTTCACTCTGGAGAGAAGTTTTAAGCGTAATCGACGCGCACGATACATTCTGACCCCATTTTCGATGCAGCCATTCATACATCAATCAATGGGCTAGGAGACCGAGCAGTGCTGTGAAAAGTGGAAAACATCTTAGTGTTCAGCTTATGTTGATTTATAGCGTCATTCAAAATAATTTGCAGATGTACTCTCAAGTGGTGCGTAGGCGTAGGCGCTGACGATGCGGGGCGCGTGGGCGCGAGCCAGCGCACACCAGCTATGCAGCGAACTGTCCACGTGACCAAGAACACCGAATGGGCGTAGCGGCGGCGAAGAAAAAAACCAATAAAACTAACTTGGTACTTTCAAAACCCCAGAGATGGCGTTCGCGTCTCTTTGAGATGAAAGCGGTAACAGAAGTGAGGCCGCATCCCGGGGACAAGTTTTCCAATTGTCTTTATCTAAAAACGTTGCCAGGGGCACCAGCCCAAGCATCACCTTTATCGAGAGCAAGGCAGTCGGACACTTGCGGACAGCTGTCAGACTGACGCGACTGCGCACAACGCTGTGTAGGCCTTCTGGGCGAAACCACGTCACCACCGTCTTCACCTGCTGCTGTGAAAAGGACAACGCAGCCGCCTCGGCAGTCACTTGGTAACGGAGGTGACGGATCGAGTAGGCGCTCATTTTCTACTGGTTTCACAGGTTGGAACTCTTTAATTCTGTTGCAGTTACTGTTCTTGCCACTCTATTCCTGTTGCTTCTGCTGCAAATCGTTGTGCAACGGTGTTACATTTGTGACGCGTAGTATTCCACCATGAGAATTGAGATGGCTGATTTTAAGCTTGAGATACGTAAAGAAATCAGGGAGCTCAAGGCCAGCCTAGAGCACATGAACAATGACGTTGAGGACTTTCGAAAAGAGGAGTGTGCTGATTTGAAAAAGAGGGAACGCCCCTCTCAAAACTGCAAACCAAGAGATGCGTCTTAAACTTGCACACCTGAAAATGTTGCAAACGAGAACTCAATGCCAATCACATCGCAGGACCGGTATTGGAGGGGTAAAACATTGAGATTAAATGGATTCCCCAGTTACAGAACGAAAACCTTATTTTTCTTGGCAGGGTTCGTGATGCACTTGGGGAGCCAATAACAGAACAAGATGTTGAGATGTTCCATCGGTTTGCTGTGCGGAACACTGCTCTTGAGCAGAAAAATAATGATAACCAATTGAACGATGGAAGAAAGGCCCTAGCAAAAGTCTGGTAGTAATTCGAACATTGCAGTAGTTTTCAATGACTCTGCAAAGCGCGATGCTGCTGCTGATAATGCGCGAAAGATGAGGTACGGGTCAGATAAACTAGGATTTTTCGAGAAACAGCAGTCGGACTCAACTCAGCTTGCTTCATGCAGACAGCAATCGAAGGAATCCGAATGCGAATTTCGCAGAGAAACTAAGAATAAGAGTCAAAGAGATGTGCCGTAGCACGTGCACTCTTGAGAATCTCTCCGGAGCAAATTTTTGTGAATGAACATCTCTGATTAAAATTGAAAAAGTTGCTTGGCAAAACAATTGGTTAGAAACGAGAGATGAACTGACCTTTCGCATCGATCATGAACGCCAAAGTGCACGCGCGGAAAACGGAACCATCCAGCGTCATCCGAATTGGTTGTGAATCTGACCTCGAAAAGATGCGCTCTGCAGCCCGGACCCCCCAAGGGCCTACTGACTGCTAGTTTGTACCTGTTTGGTCTCTTTGATGTCTGCATCTAGGGATATAATCTGCCCTCTTGGGAACAGTTATGTCAGCGTTCTGCACTGCAATGCCCAAAGTGCGAAAAACAAAAACGATGATCTGATTCTGTTTCTTGCTTAATGCTGCTTCAAGTTCCAAGTGATCATGATTACTGAAACATAGTACTCGTCTGAAGCTGATGCTCGCAGTCTTCCGGGATACGAGAACTTTTTTTTTTTAATAGGACCGAACGACGCGGTGGCGGTGTGCTGCAGTTCATATCGAAACAATTTGCATGTGCTATTGAACCAGATTTTTTTTTAATTAACACCGATTATGAGGTTATAACGACTCTAAGCGAAAATGAATTGTTTTCTGTCATTTACCACCCAGCAAACGGAAACCTAAACCGTTTTCTTAGCTGTTTAGAAAAGATGTTGAATTGGCACTATCTAATAAGTTGCATGTCATTATAGGTGATGACTGCAATATAACCTGTTGGACAGCACAGCAGCCTCGCGTAATTTTGAAATCTTGCTTGATTGATTTTCTGATGGAAACTTTATCACCGAGCCTGCACGAATCAGCCATCACTCTGAAAGCCTTCTAGACTTATTTGTGGCAAAAAATGTGAATGACTGTGTTAATTAGAGCAAATAAACACAGGCTTAAGTGATACCTTTCCTATATAGATGATACACAAAAGTAATCTAACTCATAAACGAAAGGTTCACCTGCCCGAGTCCTATAAATTTTGAGAAATAAATTCTTGAAGCATTTAGAAACAAAATCAGCAAACTAAATTGGAGCCCTGTCTTTGAATGCACTACTACTAAACTAACATGTGAAATCTTTGTCACTTTTCAAGTCATATCATCACAGCTATTTTAGGTTAAAGATAGTAAAGAAATCAAAACAAATACGCAAGCCTTGGGTGACAGATGAATAGTTCAGAACGATTAAAAGGAAAGAGCACTTATACACAAAGTTTGACAAAACAAGGAACTCGGAGGATCTCTCTGCTTTAAAAAAAAGCCTAAATTTTTTCACAGCCTATTTACATGAATCTAGAAACGCATATTTTAAGAGCTTGTTCAATGGCTCAGCTTGTCAGACTTGTGTTTTATGGCGGGAACTCAACAAACAATAAACTCTGGTACACGTGGCAAACAGTCAACTACTTCAACTAACTGTAAATGATCAAAAACTGGAAGGCTAGGATCTTGAATACGGGTTTAACAAATACTTCATCACTCTTGCCACATGCGCTCCTGTATTCGACAGCGATGAAATTAAAAAAATATTGAGGTTCAGCTAACTGTAAAACTGCATTTTTTGAACCAACCACTTGTGATGAAATCTACTGTACTTTTATGTCATTAAAAGATAGTAAAGCGCAGGACATCGATAATCTTGAAGTTAAACCGATTAAGTTCGTTCTAGATCCGTTGATAGCAGCTCTTTTTCCGATTTTCAATACTTTTTTACTCACTGGTGCATTCCCAGAAAGTATGCAGTGTGTTAGCGTAGGAACTATGTATAAATCGGGAGACAAAAACAATTTTTCAAACTAACGACCCATCTTTGTGTTACCAGTATTTTTCAAAGAGATTGGAGAAGATCATTTGCAAACGAATCACTTCTTTCTGCGATAAGCACATCATACTATCAAAACAGCTATTTATGTTTTGTCGAGGCATGTGTACTGAGTTAGCCTTGCTAACACAAAAAGAATTAATACTTAGAGATTTTAAGGATAATAAACTGACACTAGGTGTCCTAATCATTTCTCGAAAGCATTTGACCGGATTGACCATATCATTTTATCAATAAAATTAGAACACTATTGGTTTTGGTGGAGTTTCCGGAGAGCTTCATAAGTCATATTTAAAACTTTATGAACAATGCGTTGTAATTAATGAATGTCAATCTTCGGTACTAAATGATATTTCAGGTGCGCCAGTGGGCAGCGTACTGGGCTCAGTTCTCTAATTTTTTGCAAAAATGATATAATCAACATCAGCAACCTTGCTACTTACATCACTTACGCAAATGACACAAGCATTTTTTTACATTCTACTGGTATCGATGAACTCACACACTCCGCAAACGTTACAGTAGCAAAATTGTCGCAGTAGACTGAAATAAATTCCTTAGAAGTTAACGCTGTCAAAACAAAACACTTAATATTTACGCCTGTACATAAGGCTACTAGTCGATATATCATCATAAAACTCAATCCTGTGCAAATAAAACTCGGAAAAAAGGCAAAAACGTTGGGAATGACTTGTAGTCAGCACCTAAATTTGAATTCGCACGCAGATCACGTCGCAGGAAACTTGGCAAGGGCTTGTGGTATGCTTTGTAGGTTTAGACATATTCTTCCAATTAAAATAATTATTGCTTTACAACGCAATCTTTGCTCCAAATATTAATTGCATCATCTTTGTTTGGACTCGCACATCTCAGGCAGACATTAACTAATTGGTCATATTGTAGAAAAAATCCAATCTTCACGTAGCCAATGCCCCACATGCCGCTGATACAAGAGAGCTTTTTTCCTGGTTTAATGCACTGCCCATAAAGCACGCTCACCGTTTTAATTTCGTTATGAAGCATAAACATAGTCTAGAAAGCAGCACCATTTTTTAACTTATGCAACTTAATTGAGAGCACCAGCAGCATCCACATACCTATTCCACAATAGAGACCACTGGTTAATACCGTTTTCCCGTACAAGCGATGGTGCACATTCAGCACCATATGCCTGATTTCTTAAATTTCCTGCAAAAATAAAATATTGAAATAAACAAGATTACAAAAGAAAAATTGAAGGAATACCATATTTAAGAAAAAATATGTGTTTGACCGAAATATTTCATTCAACGTGATATGTTGTGCATGATTAATAAGCTATAGTGTTTTTGTAATTATCTTTGTTCTCTCTAGCAGTATTTTCACTGTTATGCAGATTTTTTATAATTGTTTCATTGCTCTTGTTTCCAGCTTTTGCATTCCGCGATTATCTTCTTTGCTGTCACTTTTGTCGAATATTTTGTTTGCCACGCATGCACAAGTTCAACATAACTGCGCGCTGTACTTTGTTCAGTTATACCTACGTGCTTTAAGTTATGTGCAGTAGAAAATATATAAATTTATGTTCAGCTACAAAACCTGTATGTATTGTGCATTGCTTCACTATGCTGCCTAACCACCTCTAGCATGACTGTCTGCTGCCCATGCCAAACAGGGGTTGGGACCTCGTTAAGCTATTTTGTTAGTAGCTTTTTGCTCCTCCCCTGGCATTTTTTTATTCCGTCGAGATTTCAGAGAAGGAAAAAATGCTCAATAAAGATGAAAGATGAAAATATGTCGTAGATGCGAAGATAAAGATGCCAGCGTGATCTTTCTCTTTATTTTCAAAAATTTTCCATGCAACATGTCCCGGAGTCGCTTCCGACAACCGCCACACCGCTAGATGCTTGGCGTTGCAAAATGGAGGCACCATGCTTGACATTTTTACTACTTGCATTTTTTGTCAACACATCACTAGCAGGTAAGCTAGCCTTCTTTATATAGGATATAGTCATATCGAATATATAGTCACATAGAATGAACAGAACGGTCCTTCTTCCAGCAGGTCCTAGCTGATGTGTTTTAAACTATGTAATGGAGCGAAATATTGCCATTGAGCAAAGCTGCAATGCTGGCTAGTTGGTTTTTCATCTTTAAGGTGCTGGTGAGCTGTATTTAAACACAAAGGCTTACAACAAAGTTTCTGTCTCGTCTTCCTGTTCTTTGTTGTAAGCCCATGTGTTTAAGTACAGTGCGCCAGCTGTATAAAGATTGTCATTGAGATGCTTCTTCAAACCGTATACAGTAGTGCTTTAATCCTAACTCGGTCTATATTACTGCGCTCAGCCCGTAACCGCCACATAGCTGGAACCTAAGTGTAATTCTGCTCTCAACGATAAAGCGTAGATCACACCTCCTGGAATAATAGATGCACATAATGCATTGTGGACACTCGCACCGAAAACAACCATTAAATCCGTGGAATCTCAGGTCAACGTGCCAACATTTGTAGACCACAGGGAAGTAAGTGCGTACGAGTACCGCTTAGTTGGAAATTCACCTTGTCTGGCAGGTGTGCATGCGACGGAACAATTTTAACCGCTCTTAGTACGGCTAAAATTGTTAGCCCCTCTTAGTGTGAGTACTTCTGCAGTTTGTCGGCTGAGATGAAGTTTCGACCTTAACATGTTTCCTGCCGCCATCCAGTCGCTACGAGTCTGGCATTGAGGCTACGGCCTATTATGTGCAACGACCAAAATTATGGGCAATAAATATTAACAAACATTCGACATTCAACTTCATTCAGTCGGGAATTTGAATGCAGTGAATGACTCCCGAATGGCCAATCCTGAATGACTAATCAAAATAAAAGTGAGTTATATTCTCATTATCTCATCAACGGTGCTAATGACGTTGCCCGCCATGTGTTTTATCGAATACATCTGATTTTTACCGAAGCCTAATCTCCTCCCTCGCTTTCAAGCTACCTCACTGTTTTAAAGCATGTTCGACTTTCTCTAAACTTAAAACTTCCTAAACTTATTAAACTTCCTTATATCGATTACTTTGCGCCTAATTATTAACTTCGATAGCTGTGCTAGTTCTATTTCACCTCTATTTCATGCCCATATGCTTTGCCGTTTATTAAACAGATCTTTCGCCTCCTGAAAAACTTGCCGAGATTCTGTCGAACCATCATACCACCTGCTCCTAAGGCGCACTCCGTAATGATGGCTGTCAGATTATCGTTCATTGTATGAACATCAAGATCGTCTTCCACAGTTAAAGCCGAATATCTGTTTTGCAGAGCTATCCTAAATTCCTGTTTGTTTCCCTGTCACGGCTAACTCGTTAATGGACTTCCTCTTCACTAGATTCTTCCGTTCCCTCTTCAAGTCTACACATCCTGCACTATACCAGGGTGAACGCGTAATATGTTGTCAATTTCATTTTTAGCCTCACCATTGGAGCTCTTCAAGGCCCTATTTCTGTTCTCTCGTTTGCGGAAGAACGTATTCATGATCCGTAAATTATTTCTATCTGCGAATTCGACTAATAACTCTCCCCTGCTATTCCTAGAGCCTATCCTATAGGCGCCTATTGCTGGGTCGCCAGCCTGCTTTTTTCCGACTGTGGGACTGAAGTCGCGCATCAGTACACTCTACTCTGATTTTACTTTGTTCATTGCCGATTCTACGCCATCATAGCAGATGTTAACGATGTGGTCATCATGACGGGATGTAGGCACATAGGCCTGCATCACCTTCCGCTTGTACTTCCTTTTGAGCTTAATTACGATTGCTGCCACCATATCGCTAATATCCTTGATGTCCTCTGTGTTACCAGCTAAATCCTACTGATGCGGAATCCCACAGATAGTTCTCGTCTGTCCGGTAGTCTGCGGGAGCACATTATGTGCCCACCCTTTAGTACTGTATATGCTTCACCTGTCCTCCTAACTTAACTAAGCCCTATGACATCCCATTTAATGCCCGCAAGTTCATCGAGCAGCACTGCTAGGCTAGCCTCACTAGACAAGCTTCTAGCGTTAAACGTTGCCAGGTTCAGACTCCAGTAGCGGCCTGTTCGGAGGTAGTGATTCTTAGCACCCTCCGCTGCGTCACAGCTCTGACCACCGCCTTGGTCAGTTGCTCCGCCTCCGCTGGGGATAGAGGGCAGAGGGTTAATTAGTTTGCTCACAGAAGGCTGTGGCGAAGTACTACACCAGGGGAGCCAAATCCTGTGCAAGTGAGAGAGTGCGTTGTTTGTTCCGTTCACCGTGATCAGGCCGCGCCCCAGGCTTGGATATGCAATTCCATCCTCAAGCGGTGTTGTTTTTTTTCAAACCTAAAGAAGAATTGCGTGGCCCCGGTATTCAAGCCCCGGTCCTATTGCACGCGAGGCCGATGCTCTTCCTCTACGCCATGGCTGCTTTTCAAACCGCCTAACCCAAACCCTTAATCAAACAATCCCGGATGGTTCGACATCCCCCTTCCACGATAGGCACGACAGTTAAAGGGAATATCTTCTTATTACGACTGCTGTTATGGCGCGTTTTTCATAGTTTGCGGCATTCGCGTTGGTGCAATATTTTAGATAAATAGAGTGCACGGTAATTATCAGCACAGGAAGAAATAATGGAGACGACGGGACAGAAGCTTATGCACCAATTTACTCATCAGAACGCCCATACTGGCGCGATATCACAACAGGGTGTTCCTTCAGCATGCTGTGATGCAGAGCTGGACATCAGAGCAACGCGGCTGCATAACGCATCTCCCTGATTTGCCTCAACACTAAGACGTCGTCAGTGACAGCATATTGACCTCAAGCCCGCTCAGGCAGAGAAGGACACGTGTAATAATGAATAAAGTAATCTACGTTCGCTTAGTCAAACGACTCTAATTGAATCTCATGTTACGGAGTGATAGCAATCCTGTAATTTTTTTCCATAAACACCCATTTAGAATATATTAGATTTGGCACACTTGAAGCTATATGGCATAAAAAGATTCCAGCTTTCATATAGAGGCTCAAAATACCATTATACCACGCAATATAGGTAGAGATATGATACTGTTACATCCATCATGAATGAGAAAGACAAAGCGCACAGCTTCTTGCCACGAATGGCATTTGTTTGTCTCATGCCGACGGGTATATTTCGTTATATATCGTGGCATTAAAAACTACCGAACATTTATAGCGCTGAAATTATTTACAGCCTTACATTTGGCCATTGATATTGTGCCATGCTTGGAAAAAAATCGTACAAATCATAATAAGGCGAAAGTGAAAACCTGCAACCTTCGCTACTAGGATCGTGCTCATGAAAACGTTGGATATATGGATGACGACATTTTAGGCATTAAAGCGAAACTTTCACACTCTCCGAAAGCTCATGTGAATTCCATCTGCTTTCCGATGGTTCCCTCTTGATGATAATGGCGCCTAACGACGGTCATGATACGCCCTTGCTATACATGTCCGTATTTTGCTGGGGCATGGTGAGCGTAATACACCAAATTTCTTGCCCGATATACTTTAGTCTTCACTGATATATGCCTTGTCTAAAATACAGAGGTCACGTCTGAACAACGGAGGTTACGTGTGCCCTGCCTAAAGTTTCTGAGCCATAGTTTAGAGACTTATGGTGGTGTTTTGGTCTGGTACAGCAGTGCAATTTCCGTTCGTAAAAATACTGCTTGGAACAGGCAATAGACGAAGACAACCAAGAACTATTTTATCACTGTCGTCACTCCCGTACTGGACCGATGACATGCTGCCAGTTGGTCATATTTTCGTAAAGTCTCTTTACAGAGAACCTTTCGGCGCAATAATTTGCCCAAACAATCTTCTACTTAATCTCCATTGAAGCATGCATGATTACTGTGTTGACTAAGAGATGATAGGATCGTATCAAAATTCTAAAGCAAAGAAGCTGGAGCATCACACAATTTCTTAAGCGAATACTCCGAGCAATGAACCCAGCTTCACCACATCATTGTCGCTATGCGCTGAGCTACAGTCAGAGCTATGCTCTTCTCAGCGGGATTTGATTAGTAGTATATTCTTTCTTTGACATTTCATAAGCGTGAGTGCCGCACTCACTTCGCAAAGGGTAAAACAGCGCGTCTAAGCCGCGTGTTACAGAGCTAGGTGCTTGGTCGGGAAAAATGAAGTCCGCACTCCATACTCTTCGTCTACTTCAAATTTTCTCCAAGATATTAATTGCAGGTCAGGATTTGCTCCCGATATCATCACTGATAGCCCATAACTTCTGCAAACCAGGTCTTGTGCAAGAAATTTTATTTTTGTACCTTTTAAATGCAAACCGTGGCTGACACATATGTCTGTTTATCAGGTAGAACGTTATTAGTTCCTCCTAACTCGTCCTTAACACCTCTGCTCATTTTTCAAAGCTAAGTATTCAGTTCTAACACTGCATGCCTAGGCTGCTCCATAGCATTATATGCTCCTTAATATTGCCAAAAAGAAAACTAGTCAAGGTCGTTTCTTCTTAAGCGGCTTACATGGAACGGCATATAAAAACTGAGTGCCGTGGAGTCGTGGCTTGTTCAAAGCAAGCGCTATCCTGGCATGCTTGGGCGAGATTGCAAATTGAAACAATTACCGCGCGCTCTAGGAGGGGCTACCTCAGCTTTTGCTGCTGCGCAGAACCCCTGTCTTATAAGAACGCCGTGGCTTTCCCTTTCCGCGGCTCTTTACACCGTATTTTTATCGCTTACTTTTGTTTGCTCCTGTTTTTTTTTCATCTTGTGACGCGACCATACCGATTGCCGGTTATCGCTGCAGCAGCCCTGTAACCCAACCTCTCACGTCTTCTATTTAAGCATCTTTCTTTCAAAATAAAATTTCAGTTGTGAGTCGGCGCTCATGTCTGTCGTTTCTTCGTGTGTCCGTGCTTCATCGCGATGTTTCTTAGCTTAAATTCTTTTACGGCCACTGTAAAATTTGCAATCACATTCCTTTTTCGGTTTCAGCAACCGAATGAGGACTGTGACGTGAGCATCATGTACTTAAAGGCCACTTGTGACAAAAAAACAACCTGCAACAAGTTCGCTGCTTCCACATTCTTTCTCATCCCGGCTCTTGAGGAATGCTGGCTTCAGCCATGCAGTAAATAAAAATGATGAAGCAGCGATTATATGGATGTTTTTTCATGCCTCATGTGACAAAAAAAAACACACTTTGACGTCACAGCCATTGTTCGTCTTCTGAAACTGAAACCAGAAGAGCATGACAGATATAATTCGAGTATAAATTATTTAGCACTCGTAGGGGAATATCACATGGTGATTCATGCATAGCAGTGTCTTCCGCATCATTGTAGAGAAAAAAACTTGCCTCGAAAATCATGTGTCTATACTCCTTTAGCCTTTCCTATAATCCAGTGAACAACGGCTTCAGGAGATCTGAAGTAATATAATTGTCTTGATGGTAATAAATTTTAGTAATCCAATTGAAAATTGAGTTCAAGTAGCCTCTTCTGTCACCCGTTTAAATTTTCTTCAATTTCCTGCATGCGCGCAAAAAACGCAAAGGCTAAAGTGTGCTCTTAGATATGCGCTTCTTTAATTGTAAGCGTTGCTTGCAGAATTACGGCTCTTTTTCTTTCCTTTTTGTTCAAGTATTGTAATAACACCTTGACTGCCATGTTTCTTATAGAAATAAGTTTAGATGGGTCCAAGTTGCGTGCCTCTTAGAGCATTCGGTAAAGTACTCTAAACGTTCTTGACGATATTTGTGTTCTCGTCGGCTAGTGACTCTAAAGAACTACTTTATGTACAACTTGAGCAGCAAAAAAAAAGTTTTCTTTGAGAAACTGATTGCCACATAGCATGTCTTATCTCGCCTACCAGAGATTTCCCTCATGTGCGCTAGTAATCAAGGGAATTGAGATTCGGTTTTTTCGTCAAGCACTATTTTCAGACCGTAGGCCAGAGGACATGATGCTGCGCTTGATACATTTTTTTTAATTGTTAAGGTGGCCAAATTTATAATTGTTTTAATTAAAACAGCACAGCGGATCTTTTTCATACTCTTTCTGGACTCTGCCTAAGCTTTTGGTCACAAACCAGCCCTAACATGCTGCGTGTTCTTGCCGCTTCCAGAGCTGTACACCTACCCTGAAATTCTCGAAAATAGAGACGACGATGTACGCGCGACACATACTGTAGACGCCAGTCCGGTGCTTAGTCTGCAAAAGATCGACGAGCTAGCTGAAGGCATTCGCACGACCGCGTCAAAGGACGCCGACCTTGACGGTATTAATGTGAGTTCTGCCGCTGTAGCAGCAGTTTTTCGTTGCATGTTTTGTCAAAAAGCATTCTGTGAAGAACATCTAATGCCGCCTTCGGGGCCAACTGAATATTTTTGATTACCTTCCGATTTCTAAGGTACACTGCAATCACGATGCGCCGAGATGTTCTAATTTCTCATTTCAGCTCATTTTTGTTGGTGGTATAATTTTGCTTTGACCGGATGTGTTTTTAATGCCAGAAATCTACGTAAGCTAACACTTGACTAGCATGGTGCTTTTGTACGCGTTGTGAAAGCTTGTGACAAAAGAGCCTGTCTCTTGAATCCGTCGAGCACAGCTTGAATGTGTTATGCGGTGATTGTAATTGCCTTCATTTCATAAGATCTCACTGCGTTTGTTTCAAGATTTTTTTTATTTATTTAAATACCCTAAAGGCCCAAGTGGGCATTACATAGGGGGGGGGGGGGGGGGGCATGAAAACAACACAATACAGAATATTGGCACACAGTAGTTAACAAATACAAAGAATAACTATATATACAAAGTGCAAGTACACATCACTGCAGTCGCTGAAAGATACATAGGTTGAGCGTATAAGACTTAATGCTTCAACAATACTGAAAATATCACGGTGAATTTTGTAGGCCAAGGTGCGATGAAAGTTTTATTTGGAAATGTGATAGCTCAGTTTCAGAAACTATGTCAGCCGGTAACGAGTTCCACTCTGCCATAGATAATAGTAAGGGTGATGTTTGATATTTCAGTGTTCGTGCGAAGATGGGTTGCACTTTGTGGGAATGATCAGACCGGGATGAAACATGACGGGCAGGGGCGATGCGATCAGCTGTGAACGGGGAGCCATCGTAGTACAAGGAATGAAAAAACGATAAACGAGAGAACTTGCGTCGAGTGATAAGGTCGGGAATACTGATAGTTTGCTTCAATAATGGCACACTTTCATACGGTGAGTATGAAGAAAGGATCAACCTCACAGCTTTATTTTGCACAGACTCAAGGCGGTTAATTAATGAAACGCTACTTGGACTCCATATTAAAGATGCATATTCTAAAGCTGACCTTATGAGTGTAGTATACGCGCGAAGCTTTGTCCCGGGGTCTCCTAAGGCTAAGATTCCAAGAACGAGCTTTAAGGCTGTGCGTTTCCTATAGCCTCCGATCATAACGTTCACATAAAAAATGCACTCACACAACCTACATCATGACCTGAACCACTCGTCCAGACCACGCAACGACAGCAATTTTCTTCCCACAGCTCATTGCACCTTGTTTTACGCTTGCACACCAAACGAACCGTTACCAATTTACTGTGACGAAGATTGAAGTCCGTCTTTCAAATTAGCTCATTCAAGACCTAGAATGTAAAAATGCTGAGTTTAATATAACCATTTTCTAAGGTAGTGTGGCCTAGAGGTTCGAAGTGCAGCTGGCATGTTACTGCTCCGTGAGGAGAAAAAATGCGGTGCCTATACAACCTCACCCATAATGAGTGAGTCGCTGCCAAACCTACACATCTCAGAATTGAATCCAATGACCACAAATAACGCAATCTCATCCAACAGCAGCCAGCAACGCACATGCCTCCTTCTACACCCAAATTTCGGTCTTTAGATGCACGTCAGCAAACTGTGGTCTAGAATCAATATCTGAGTTTAACGCAGAGAAAAGACGAAAATTATTGCTATATTCTAGTGACATGCTTCCAAAGATGATGCGATTTGACTAGGTGTTGCCTAACACTGTCCAAAGTTTCTAACATTGTCGACTTGTGTGTGGAATTAATGATTCTGCACCAGTAGTTGCCTCAGGAATAATTTTGTTTCTCTTACCGAAGCCTATAAAATGCTACGGCAAATATTTCGGTTCTTCACTGCATATAGTGCTTTAATTACGAACATCAGAAAAGCCAGGTATCACCTTTGCTTTGAGGCGGGGTGGCATTGTGCTTTCATCTTAGCTATTAGAAACATAATACTAATCACACTGAAGTTCTGCCTTCGAGAAGCATATCTTACCGATCCCAAGTGCGAAAAATGTTTTTTCTGTAGGACAGTCCGCTACTGTGATGTTTGGATACGCTGAAATGAGAAGCGCGCCCTTTACTTTGTACTATCTGCTATAAATAAGCACTTTTGCTGAAACCGCTTCTGCAAATCCAACGAAAACTGGGCCGCTTTGGCGACATTCAGCAAAGCGAAATAATTCAAAATATTGCAGGCTTCAAAGAGATACGCTATCTAAGCGCACAGTGGGTACCTGGTTGCTTCGCCACCATCCGCAGCGGGCAGCACACGACGAATGTGTCGTTGTTATTTTGTTTTATTTGTGTCTCTTGACCTCCTAAATGGGCAGTCTGCACAGCGCGCTGGGCTGCACAGCTGAAGATATTTCCCAAGCCAAATCAACCCAAGCAGCACGCCAATAATGGCCCACCAGCTTAATAACAGTTGCGCAACTTGGTAACAAAAGCGGTCCTATTTTAACATTTGGGCAAATCGCTAGTTTTTGCCAGCCTGGTCTATCGGTCACACCAGGCATGGGCCGATGGCCCCGATCTTCAGCCAGTCTAACTGCCAACAATGGCTTCAAAGTCACTGCCACTGCACTGCTGAATATACCCGAATAATGGGTTTTTCAGTTTTTGGCGTAGCCTGAATGCCTGCATGCATTGCCATCATGGCATATCAGTGTTTTGCGTAGCAACACCAGTGGAGAATGATCACGCGCAACTAGAGGCCCCGTATTTTATCTTTAATACCATTGGACTTATTGCTGTATTGCAGTGAGATATTTATCTGGGCTAGTCAGCACATGGTTCAAACTGAAGGCACAACGCTGTGTTTGTCTCTTTCTTGGTCCCGTCATTTGTGCGCTGTGGCTTCAGTTTGAACTTATTGCTGTATATTGTGTAGTTAGTTGTAACTCATAGAACATTCAGGCAAGACTACAAGCAGTCTTTTCTTGCAATGTATTGTCACTTGACAAAAACAAGCGACTGAAACATTCTTACGGGAAATATTTTATTTCACCATTTACCCTCAAATTTCTTGCCTTTATGATGATCTAGGACGGGCGAAACAGCTTCGCTAGCTGACGTGGCACGGCTAAGGAGTCCCTAAAGTGCTTTGTGGAGCTTTCCTCTCCTTACGTGATGAGTCATATCGGAACTACTCCTGCCTTGAAACAAATTCGTTGCACAGCTTTTGCAAGATGACCTTGCAGTACATCGAAGCCGCAAAGAAACCCACTGTGAGATCATCAGCATAAATATGACCATCGCAGGAAAAAGAGAACCAACATTAAATACCAGATTAAATTTTGCGGTGCACAGTGTGCGAGAATAAACTCCCAAAACATTTCTACAGTATAACTTGAAAATGATGCTTAAGAACTACCCCCCCCCCCCCCTTAGTTGCAAAATGGGGCCGATTGCTAACCTTCATGCGTCATGCCACAACCCGAAATGCAGTGTTGTTGAAGTCACAAAAAGTAAGATAGTACCTAACACAAATGAACATATTTTCTGTTTAATACTATAAAAAACGAGCTCTTTCTTGCCGTTTTACTCTGGTAGTTCGTTCACACAGGTGCCAATACCTCCTACCCATGGACATCAAAACAACTACTTCTAATCCAGATTTTTTTTTTTTTGCATGGAATAAATTATTCTATGCAAACTCCGCATGGACACTTTTGAGAAGTTTTACGTTTTGACGGCTAAAAGAAGAAAGTCGCAATTGACCGCCTCCCCAAAGGGCGACAACATCACTTACAGCCTTGACCCCCTCCCCCACGCCTTTCGCATCACAGCTTTCATTCTTTTGACCTCTTCTTCCCCTCCATACTTTAAGACGCTATAGCTACTGCCATCAGTCACCCCTGATGAAAGAGCCGAGTCGGCTTCGGAACGTTTTGTTTCAATTTAAAGTTTTCGACTCGAGATGTGCAGAGTTTACTATAAGTCTATTGGAGTACGCACGCTGAAGGGGGGTAACACGGTGAACCTGTTAGGACACTTTATTTCGCTACATGCACCAGTTTGTTTCTACTGAGCGCTCGGGATAATCTGGTAAGAAAAAATCTAAACAAGAGGCCAGTTATTAAGGGCTACAAAATGACCTTTCTTGTATTCGCTAGTGGTCTTGGAGCGTTTTGACAACAGTGCCTGCGATAAATCGAACGTCAGATGTAAGATATCGTTATCCCTTAGGCCGGGCATATGCATTATTCGCGGCATGGTATCTTCAGATGATGTTAGTACAAGGTGTAGATAGGCGGACAGGCTATATGCTAAAGGTTCCGACTTGTAAAGAAGGGCTCCGCGAGACATGGTCTCGCCCGACGAGTGACTAATCCACTCTTCTAAAAACACCGGTTTATTACGGATACACAAAAAGCACTTTTAACGAAACAACATCGCACGAAAATATTACAGTTTCAATAGAAGCATATTTTAAATCGAAGCGTGCGGCTGGAAGATGCGACATCGCACTCGGCGGCTCCCCGTCGCCCGTGTGAACGTGCCACTCCAAGCAGAAGATATGCTGCCCCCTGACCCCATCGCTCAGTCGTGGGGGGAGGGTGGTAGACTAAGCCCCCCGGAAAAATTTCGGGGGGAGGGGGCTCGAGCCCTCCAGCCCCCGAAGTAGGCGCCTATGTCTGGAGTTTCTCGCTAGGTGTTGAGTATGCCAAAGGTTACCAAATTATGCAGGGACATTTTCTACGCAGCCAACATATTTTTAATAAAGTCAACGTGACGATAATCTCCACACAAGGTTGGCGCGACATGGACTGTGCATTTTCAACGCTTGCAATGCAAGCAAACAGATTGCGTTTGCAAAAGAATATTCCACTTTAGTATTTCAATGCCTCGACACTTGGTTTGCCTGTTGAAGAGCTTTTAATATTGAAGGTACGATTATCATATATGGGGGAAAATGTTTTGTCAAAGGCGAATGGGAAACGTGAAGCTCAAGAACACAGATCTTTCGGTGAGTTGGTGCATTGCAATCACGTACAAGCGCAAAAACATGGACAGCGAAAGACTTCGATAAACGAGTTCTTAAAGTGCTTGAAGAAAGTGAAGCGTTTCTCGGACTATAATTAATAACTATTTTAGTTGCCATCCCAGAAATGATGCAGAAGGTAGGCCAGAAAATGCGCGTGAAAGGCTTGACGCACACTGTTGTGTTCTGAAGAAGTACAAAGTGAACACACCAGCGCGACAACCACGCTGCGTGCGCATGAAATAAGGGCGCACTCTACAACAAATAATATTTATGCTGAAGTAAAACGCTTTCCCTTGAAAATCAATTCACTTGAAGGTAACGAGTAAACCTGTGCAAAGAGAAGAGGACGGAACAGCGCATTGTCTGTGCTTATGTGTGCCTTTGAGCCGCTTATCTTTGCGCATTTGTACTCGTTCGCTTCAAATAATTAATCATTACACTTTCAAGCCAAAAAATCACCGAAAAAATCATTACTAGAGAAAGCGTCTAATATGACTTAACCATGCAAACTCCAAGCTCGCTCGCAAGCGTTTCTATTTACTGTTGCTGTACTCACGACTGCTCTCCTTCCAGCATGGAATGCTAAACAAAGAACTTCGCATCACCCAAGGCAAAGTTGGAGAGCATTCCTCTCGTGGCGCACCTTTACAGGTCTTAAATGTCGAAGAAAGGGAGGACAAGGAGGATGACAAGGAGGATGACAAGGAAGATGACAAGGAGGATAACGAGGAGGCTGACGAGGAGGAATCATGTAAGTCTATTTCTTGTGGAACGAACATTTCCTGTCACAACCTGAAGGCCATTGAGAAATTAGACGCGCATATATGTCGGCACCCTTTAGAAGACCGAATGTGATGCGCAGATCTCTTTCTGCACTAAGTGCCCTAGAAGTTTCTGCAACAGGCACGAAGGACTAATCATCCTGGGTAACAACCAAGGTAGGAGCACTCATAAGCGCAATAATGAGCCATAAACCAAAACTCCCTGGCCAGGCTGTATTTAGCAAATACGTGAAAGAAAATTTTAGTGGAAATTTGCATGTATAATCATATAACAATACCGGCATGAAAACTTTTTGAAGCTTTTTCTGGTAGTGGAAACAATACCATTCGCCGCGGTTTAAAGCCTTCCAGCGTGCGTTTATTATAGTGGTAGAAGTCCATGGTAATCCAAGTCCTTTATGGCAGTTCTTCTTGCAAGTTTTTCTTCTGCAGTTGATGACAGCAAGCTAAAATTAGTTGATTCTTCGTTCCGCACAGCAAGGCGAGTTGCCAAGAAAGCAAGAAATAATTTCAACAAGTAGAAAAAAATGCTTTTGAAAAGCAAGTGTCAAGTTCAGCTGGATATTTGTTCATGTACAGAAAGTAAATAGCGCATAACACCTTTGAAGAAAGTAGACAGGTCGCAGATACCATCGAGTGTTATCACTCACACAGACGGGCTTTCGCTCAGTGGAGCAAGTAAGGCTGTGGCTTTAATAGTTTCAGCCTCTTCTTTCTCAAGAATGACACAACCGGTGGAAATGCTTCGTCTGCGGCTGCTGCTAAACAAGCTGCCCAGGCAGAGACTCAGCGCCGCCGACGCCAGGATCCAGAGGTGCGCTCCGCCGAAGCAGAAGTTGAGCGCCGCCGCCAAGAGGAACATGCCGTTCGCGCAGCCTATGCAGATCATCGCCGCTGACGAGGACAGTATAATACGACGAGGACACATATAATAGGGAGAAATAGAAGGGTGAACAAAATAGGTTGGAAGAAGACGCGGAGGATGGCGATACGGATGATGTAGATTAACGGAAGAATATAGAAGATGAAGAAGTATTGAGTGAGGTGGGAAGAGTTGATTGATGGAGAAGAGGAGAAGACAACGACAAGGATTACATGGACTTACGCCAAGGCTCTAAAAGCGCGAGGAAGAGCGAGGCACAGGGGGGGGGGGGGGGGGCAAGAACAGAGAAGCGGAGTCTCCGGCAGGTCAGGGACGCATCGGCTGGAAGAGAGCGACGCCGGCTGCTGCTCCGGTGAGCTC
The DNA here is from genome assembly GCA_030143305.2 of Amblyomma americanum. Lineage (NCBI taxonomy): Eukaryota > Metazoa > Arthropoda > Arachnida > Ixodida > Ixodidae > Amblyomma > Amblyomma americanum. The sequence goes on from JARKHS020028082.1 coordinate 34,337, forward strand.
GCGTTCTACGGCTTCGCATCGTGGACTTCCTGCCGTGCCTGAGCCCGTTCCGGGGTGCCAACGGAGGACGCTGCCACCTGCTACGGCCAGGGGTGTCTCCAGCGCTGTCGCCACCCACCGGGTGGTGCCCCCAGCGCCAACATCACCGGCGTTCCACGAGCGTTTGGACCAGGAACTTGCCCTACGCAGCCAAAGACGCCGCCAGCGACGCCAGCCCGAGCACGTAAAACGCCACCTCGACGCCGGCTACTGGACCCATGCAACGCCGCATCCGCACCGAACAAACAGTGAGCACGAACGCCGACCGCTAACAGTAGAACCCTAGTAGTAGACGCTGGTAGCAGTGTTCCCGGGTCGTGTGTATTGATAGTCTGGGTGTTTTGTGTTAGTTTTGTTAGTTAGTTTTGTGAGCTAGTGTTTGTGTCACGTAGAGTGTATTAAATGCGAGTCTGTGTGGGTACACCTGTCGCCTAGTCCATTCTTTCGGTCCGAGTGTTCTCCGGGGAGATCCGTGACAGACAGCCTGCCGTTCGCGCCGCAGAAGCAGACAAAGCTAAGCTCAAATTTCGTATTAGGGACTATCATAATCGTCTCTAGAATTTGTTGCACAGAAAAAAGTTGCCCTCCCGCTGTGATCCAGAGATATAAGAAGCATGCTCAAAATCACTGCAAAGTCGCCTTCCCACCGTGCTCAGGATGTGCGCGTCAGTCTTCTTTGCACAGTATATGGCGCTAGCGGCAGTCGAGATGGCCTGAAATTCATATAGCTGCTCATTAGGAAAATTTTAGCGTTGGCTCTGATAAAGAATTAACGCCTGTAAGCTGAACTTGAAACTCATGAAAAGTGCCGACAGAAATCTCGTCTATATAGAGTGGCCGGAACACATCTCAAAAGCATCGCGTTAGGCTATGGCTGCCGATTATTCGAAAACATTGTCTTCATACTGAGCGACGCCATGGGGGAGCATCAGACAGTCCTGTATGTGCTGCTGAACATCCCGGGCGGCCCTTACGAAGTCGCCCATGAAGCCATTGATGAAAAATTAGAAGAGGTGGGTTTACAATTGTTTTGGATGTTCTCAGCAGGCGTACTTTTCGCCGGCATGTAATAGGACCCTCTCTGATCTTTGGTTGATGTAGCAGAGAGGGCCACAAAGATCGGCGCTATTCACGTTTTTTTTTTAGACACGATGGCGGCAGTTTCGTGATGTTTCCCAAAACGCCACTGCCACTGTCTGCACATCTGCATGAACGCGGCCGACATTGAGTTGTTTTGTTTGGGAGCGCCAGGGGAAGATTTTCGCGTTTGGAGGTGCCCCCAAGGGGCCCTTTTTGCAATCCATAGACGCCTGAGTGATCTAAGTATGCAGCTCTCTTCGTGGCCCAATGTGCCCCCCCCCCTCCTCCTTAGAGAACGGTGCCCGTTCCCGCGCCTGCTTTGCGCCTCTCAAGCTGCCTTCGATGCTCTCTGTGATTACATTCTGTACGCTGCATGGGGATGGACATTCACTAGCGGTTCGGCTTGATCAGGATGCGCTGGAGTTTGATGATGCTAAGAGAGCAATTACAGGAGCTAGTTGGTGGTTCATCGTGTGAGCAATGGACATGGGTAATGGTTGCTCTTGTCTGTGGCGCTTTCATTTTTTCTTTGTAACAAACATCTGCGTGTCATTCTTTGTTTAACATAAAAAGCGTAACCCATCCGGAATAAAAATAGTTGAAAGTTCGAGCTTCGTCTATTACCGTCCATACAGTTCTCTTGGTGAAGTCCAGCGTGGTTCCCACACAAAGGTTGAAGATCACCAACAGCCACAGTGCCCAGGCTCATCGCGCGAGGTCACGGCATTTAAGAGCAAGGGTGGATGCTGCTTACTACTACAATCTCTGTGAACACGCCACGGGGGCCGCATTTCCATTCAGCCGATATGTGAGACTCCCCTGTACTCCGTGATGTCTGTGCATGTTAATGACCCGCATGTGGCCTAAATTCATAAGGAGTCGTGTGGTACGGTGTCCCACATAGCCCATGAATAGCTGTTTCAAATTAAAGCCCCCATAGCAATGAGCATGTCGTTCAGAATAGCTCACATACAGCACATCTGACAATTTACAGCTGCTGAGATAATCCTTTAGAGCGCAGCATTTAGGCGCCTGTCCCCCGGTTACAGTAACCAGGTTGAGCGGCCTGCCTCGTCAGCGTAACCAAGGGCGAAGCGCAGCGGGTTAAGAACGACGGCGGTTGCGAGGAAAGCGCAAGAAGGAAATGAGAGGACGAGGGCGAAGCGGACGCATGAGGTGGAAAGCGGAGTCAAGCCGGTAGCGACTGCACTCGCCGCGAGCTCCATAGTTGCCAAGGCACTCCTAGATGCTCCATCTGTCGTAGCTCGTCTGTACCTCTACGCTTCTTTCTCTTCACGCCAGATGGCGCGAACGACGTTGAGTACAGAATCAGACAAACAAGAAAGCAGCTCACGTGTGGTCGGCGACCTCGCCTCTACGAGAAAAAAGCGCTGGACTCACCGAGCAGGCTCAGAAGCGGCGGTGCCAAGCCTCATGGAGTTCAAGTATACCTCAACAGCTGCGCTAAAATTTCGCATTTTAGAGTGTCATAATCGTCGGTGAATTTTTCTCGAAAATCCTCTAGCTAAAAATTTGATTATGTTAATGGAACGCCCATTATAGTGACTGACCGGTCAGGTGCGGACACTGACGAAATGACCAGTCAAAAGTCGTGGACCGGCTATTTAGAGCGAAAGCTCCACTACTCCATGTTTCAAAAAGGCCATCGACTGCCGGCGCATGACCTTCAACGAGAAGAGCGCTAAAGGTGTGGCCGAGCATCATACCACGTGATGCGCCGCAGCTGTAGCCGTGCGCCACCACCGTCGGTGCGCGGCGCGCTCAGCCCCGCGTCGCTAGCTGTGGTCACATGACTGACCGGGGCACTCGCCGTTTGCCTAATAAGGTAACGAAGCAGCTGCTCACTTTCGATTTGGCCATGGAGAAGAGTGCGGCGGCCAGTGCGATTGTAACGCCTGCGAGAACCGTGCGCTATAGACTGCAGGCTGATTCGGAGCACCATGCGGATGTGGCTCGATGGGCGGCGGTGTTGAAAAGAAAGCGAGAAGCTAGTGGCGCCAAAGAAACAGCCGAAACAGAGGGATAACGTGAGCAACGACTCACTAAGCGGCGGTTGCAAGCCAGGGAAAGGCGACAGAAGAAGGAATTGGCAGAAGCTGGTAACTGCCAATGGTTTCGCTCTGTCTACTAAGTTTGCAAGAGTTAAACAGCAACCATTTTTGTTTTTTATTTGAATGCGTATGTGAACTTTGCATATAGTTGAATTAATTCTCGCCCTCTTTCTCCTATTCATTTCACTATCTCTTCTATCGGTGTTTGGTGTCGCTAGCTTCTCTCTCATCTTTCATATTTTCTCCGGCCACCATTCACGTGCCTAATGTATTTCTGTTGTATTGAACTCGGTGCGTCCGGAACCCATCTTTCTCTGCTGTTTTGTTTTTACTTTTCTTTTAAATCGAACTACCGGTACAAATTTTACTAGGGCTACAACATTCATAACATTATGGGCGCAAATTTCTCTTTCCTAGCTGAGGATTCAAGTCAGGAGCCAACTGAAAGCAGCCCTCCCGGTAAGCATTCCAGACCGACACGTTTATAGCTTTGTTGAAATAGGTATAAAGGGTTCAAATAACTCCTGTGTAGTGCATCAATCACATTCAATAGAAAATAACTAACCTCACGAATTTGGCCGGTGATCTTCAGAAATCGATGGTGTTACTAATTTTCTCATTAGAATTTATTTTACCTGCGTGGCAGAAGGAAGGTGGCACAAACACATGTTTTAATTTAGACAGTGGATAGAGGAGAAAATACCGGCCGCCAAGGACCCTTTTTTTTTTTGCTTCAAGCTTGAAATCCTCAGGTGCCGGCTAGTTGAGTTTGTATGGGGCTAGGAAGACAAAAATAATTTGAAGATCACTTTAAAAGACGTTTATTTTACCTTTCTGTTTGAACGTGAAAGCATACTAAAATACGATGTTTGGCTTAATTTAACGGCAGTGAACCCTGATCTCTTGCTGGGGAGTCTGACTACTTGAAATCTCCAGTGGTGGTTCTTCTTTAGACTCCACCAACATAGAATGCTGAGTCGAGGGTCTGCTCAATAGAAAGAATCATTTGGAAAAATATGATGGTGAGCTAGCCGATACAGGATAATTAAAAAGTAAAATATCAAAACGCGAACGACTGGAGGGAGGAGAAACCGCAATGCGAGACAGATCAATGCTACTATCAACTATTTGAAATGCAGCGAATAGGCCTTTCTTGGTGAACGTGTACACTTATTCATAACGCGTATTTTAATTTAAAACACCGTAACGTAACCATATCTTTATAATTATTAAAACGGCCGGGCAGGTAAATATAATGTCAAAATTTTATATCCCGTCTTTCGTTCTGTGTAGACGCTAAAATGTGTACAAATTCAGAGCGCACGCGCAAAACCTGGAGGCGTCGGAGCCACTCGTTGTTTGTATTTCTGTGGTTTTTATTCTTTCTTTTGTGCTATCGGAAGAAGTCTATTCCTCATCCGTTCTTTTACAAAGAAATATGGAGAAAACAACTTCATGTAGAATAAAAAATGAATGACGCATTTCTGAGGAACACACACGTACTCATTTGGGAGTTCAAAGCAGCTACCGAAAGATCGTCAATTGCGGCCAAAAACTTGGTATCGTCAAATTGTGGAGCACATTCGTGTTCTTCAACACGCTGAGCAAATTTCGCAGTGTTTTCTTCGCGCTTCAAGCTTTGCGCATATTCAATTATTCCGAAAGTTCGCGTAGGAGAGAAGCAGAAACGCGATGAAAAGCATTTATTTTCGTAGGTGTCATTTACACTCCACATGTACTACACTGACCAGATGGAATTCCGTTAGGCCTTTGACTCTAATCCTTCATAATAAAAGCCTGCACTCATCTCTTGTTATGCAAATTGAAACGGCTTCCTCAGAAAGGTGCGGTAGAATAATCCCTAAATAAAGCAAACAATAAACTAAGGTATGTGTCATTCGCAGCAGCTCATTGTCTTTGGCGTTCAGTTGCCGGTACTAAGTTCATAGGTTCGATCCTGGCGGCTGCAGTCGTATTTTTTATCGACGCAAATTACAAATATGCCCATATGATGCGCATTGATCGAGCAAGGTAAAGAATCCCAGGTGGTTTATATTAATTTAGGCAAATTTACTACGGAATGCTTTTCAGTCTAAGTTCGCTTCGAGACGTTAAAACCAGCATTTTGCAATAAATAAACGAAACTGCCGAGAAACATTAAGAATTCGTTGTCAAATTGGTATGTCAGTAATTTGTGCTCTGCCTCTCTCCTGCGAAAGCTGGTAGACCTGCACACCTGGCGTTGCATCAACGACGGCTGAAGGGATGATGCCCAAGCTCCCAGAAACAAAACTGGCCAGGGAATTTAGTTTGGCATATTATAGAGTCTGGTTGTGTGTCATGATTAGAGATGTTAAGATTCAGAGCAAAAGAGCAAACTAGAAAACCAGGCATCAGCTCCAACCTCTTTGCAAACAATAGGAATGTGGCGAAGTCTACCAGCGATGCATCAGTCATGATGTGTCAGGCCAAGCGCGAACTCCAGGAGAGTTCACGTCATTGCTAGTAGGCGGAGACCCTTGCCTCCAGTCATGTGCAGGAAAAAATGTCACCACAACCGAAGAATGAGAGGAGGGTGGGCCAAGCTGCCATGTCACTGACGCGCGAGAGTTTGTTGCAGTTAACACGTGGCGTGATCGGGTACGGTGATAGCGTAACGTTATTGTGCACTAGACAATTAAGTTCACCTGTTCGCTCCACCCCGGGTTCGAATGCTTGATGCTAGTCCTGCGATTCTTCTATTTATTTATTTATTTATTCATTTATTGTTTGGCTAACGTCACCCTCGAGGTTGATCTTCACATAGGCTCACTGAGCCTTTCAGATCTCGTGAAGTAGAGCTTGCGAGCTAAAACCGATAACAGTGTGGAGCGTGAACGCTGCCTTGCCTTCTCCATGCGGCGCCGGGCCGCCACCACAGTGCCTGGGATAATGCGTAGCATGTAAACGCTGTGCACTGTATTACTCGTGAGGCGCTTGGAAATGATGTGTGGGGCTTTCACAGCATAAAACATTTATAAAAACGTGGCAAGAAAAGTAGGAGCCATGACATAGCTCGCCTAAACCAGACTTCAAGAGAAAATAGCCTATGTCATTTGGGGGGTAATGCTGATTTGGGAGATTTTGGAACTGCCTGGAATATTTCTAATGATATACTGCATGACACTACGCAGTGTTATCGTCCTTAGAAATTGATACATGCAATTACATACTAAGTAGTAATATGCGTTAGTAGAGGTAAAAGTTGGTTGTCTCTCGCTTGCGCGCTTGACCACTTTGGGACCACCCCAGTTCTTTCGGCTCTGCTTCGGTGGTTCTACTCCGTGCTGTCCATCACAATATTCAAAAACCGTCAACATAGCTCGAGTACCACGCACCCCACATGGGCTACAATGAGGGTCCAACGTGGACTAGTGGGACTGGGGTTTGCACGCTTTCTCCATGATTTTAGAACCTTTGTGGTCCTACGCTGCCAACTGGAACTGTGGCAGCCAAAAAAAATTATGACATAGGTCCCCTAGGGGAATAGGAGGGCAAGCCCAAATTGGTCTGGCTGCTGCGCAGCCCGTATCGCTCCCCTTTGTCAAAGTGGGCAAGCCCAAAAATATCCACTCCGGCTCCCTTCATGGAATGGGTGAGCCGTCCCCTGCAGAACCAGCTTCGGTTTCTGCGGGCTGAATGTGGAGCTGTCTTCATAAGTCCGAAATGGGACCCATCGAGGTGATTTGCGGGCAGCAAAGAGGTGGTCCAGCGGCAACAGCTGCAAAACCGACATGAGCCCACATGGGGTGCCCAAGTGGAATCTGCCTGGGCCCCCACTTCACAAGACACTTTATGCTAGTTGGGAAGCTCAACTATATATCTACGCAACAGTAATTTTTTCTTCATTAATTCACTATTCTTTTCAATCCTGCAACGAACAGACAACTTTTGAACAAATCTTGACAGTTGGCTCGATGCTTTCGCCCGAAAATTTTGTCGAGTGTTCGTTGCATGGCTAATCAGGATTGGAATTAAGGACTGAGATGTGAAAAGAGTGCAGTTTTCTGTTTCGTTGTCATGAAATGCATGGCTAATATTGGCGGAATGAAGCTTTACTGCTCTTCGGAAGTTTTATTTCTCGGCTCTACACTTCTTCGGAGTTGTGTTCACATCAATTACGTTCAGTGGAGGTGAAAGGCCCATGCATTTGATCTCCTATCTGCCTCCACGTATGTACGCCAGCTGAATCCACCCGAAGTTAGTACAAATTATGATTTTATTGGCCGGTTAACTCACTTCCGCACCACACGACGCTTGCGTTTTCTAAACATGAGCTCAGAAATTATACGGAAATATCGCCTATCTCTTTTCCAAAGCATTAAATAATGAAGAGAACTTTTGTTATGTTTGTTCGTTCATTCTTCAAACCTGTCGCCAGGCTGCTTTATCACTTTGTGGATGCAAAAAAGCCAGCAGGCTTATCTCGATTGATCTTATCCAGGCACAGCTGATTCTACAATGTTCTACAATGTACAGTACTCACGGATTGAAATAGGACATTCGGAGCGCGTGGCCGTCGCTTCATGGAGCGCCGCCCGTAGACGCTCATGGAACCAAGGTGGTGCATTGTGGTATGGCGTGAGAGGGAGAACATCTACAAAGCAGAATTGTTCCTTCCAGTAGCCAATCAGCCGGCCTGTGGTTTACCACATGCCTGCGTGGCACTGCAAGGCTAGCGCTCCGAATGTCCTATTTCAATCCGTGAGTACTGTACAAGTAACTTTGCACGCTTCATCTCGAAAGTTCGCTACCAGCTTTAAATTCAGTACGGCCGGGAGCGGTTGGCATTTTGTTCGAACCCGCCGAGCACGCTTCTTGCTTCACCGCCGCAGAGTCATTAAGTTCTTTGTGGGCGCAAGTCAGCAGGTCAGCCAAGTCAGTTTCGTTTGGAAACACTTTTCGCTCTATTCCTGCACGCCGAACTGCCGTCACTACTACGTTACAATATGCTGGCTCAACCACATAACAAGCTCATCAACGCATGAAGGCTGGAGTAATAGATCAAAACAGCACACTAGTAATCTGCAAAGCAGTCGAAACGTCCTTACCGGAAGAGACGCAAAAGGTCCATTGTGGGCGCAAGTCAGCCCAAATAAATTTTTGTTTAGACGCCATTTCCGCTGCCTTTCTGCTCTCCGGATTACAGTCACCACTTCATGACAAAATGGTGAATTCCATTTTTTCGATTTTGTCGCTTTTGTTAACATCTCAAATTCGGGGTTTTCACGCTCATTCTTTTGCTGGCTGCTAACGTTAGGCATTTTTTTGTATAATTCGTTCTATCGATAAAAATCGACGCCTGGAGCTAGTGGTGAAAACTGTTTTCGGCAACTCCAGTGGGTCGGCAATAAAGGAGGCATTCGACCCAGGCGGCAGTACGGCTCTCGCTGAAGGCCTTTTGACGGCGGGTTCGGAGCAGAGCAGAGATCTCCCACTGCTCGTCGGTGAGAGTATATCCTTCGGAGTTGCATCTTGTGACGTAAAGTAGATAAGAGTTGATTCCACATATTCGGCATTGACTGGGGCATGAGAGGTACATCTATTCAGTAGAGAAGGCTTAGGGAAGGCGTTGTTATCTAGTGGTTCAAGTGGACTACTTCCTATTTACGTAGACAGCGGTGAGCCAGGGGACATTCGCATCGCCTGAATTAGTAATGTTGCTTAATTTCATTGTACGCCAACAGACGTTTTTCGCCCCTTCATCGTCCTCTGTCCCGTGTGCTCAGTGTGTTGAAGATCGAGCGGACACATGAGCTGTGTCGTTGCCTTCGAAGGGGAAGTGAGCAGGGGCCCAACAGCTTTGATTAGTGAAATGCGGGATGTGTTTGTAAAGTTTGTAGGGCATCCCTGTTGATGTAGACGTTGGGGCATTTACGGGAGGCGGACATAAGCGTCGGATACCATGATGGTTGCTTCTGCAGTGAATATAACGAGCGTGATAGCAAGCATTTCCGCCTCTTCCGCTAAGAGGTTTTTGACTGCTGTGCAGTTTACTAGTGAAATGTGCTGATCTATTACTACCGTCTTCATGCGTTGATGAGCATGATATGTAGTCTCGACAGTATATACTACACTAAGGCGTCACTTTAGGTGCGAGCGTCGGGTGTGGGAGCGTTCTAGATCTTTTATTTAGTTCTTTTGTGGGCACGTGTTGGTAGGTATTGTAATAACAAGTAGTTTTTTGTGGAGGGTAGTGGGATGTCTACTTTGAAGGCTGCCTGCTGAGGTGAATTCAATGGGCTGACTTTCTAAGAATATCTTAGCTGGAGGAGTAGTAATGAGTCGAGTGTATTGCGCGAAAAAGTGTACTTCGATTGGCTCGCCCACAATGTTCTGGGCTCCCAGTTCCAAACATTTTTGTAGGGAAAGCTACATTGGCCATGAACTCGCAGTTTCATCGTGCTCGCATTCCCACCGTAGTAGCACCGCACCATGTGACTGGTCGCATGACCAACCTCGTGACGAGCCGTCGCGGTGGCTGAGTGGTTACGGCGCTCTGCTGCTGGCCCGAAAGACGCGGGTTGGATCCCTTCCGCGGCGGTCGAATTTCGATGGAGGCGGAATTCGAGAGGCCCGTGTGCTGTGCGCTGTCAGTGCACGTTAAAGAACCCCAGGTGGTCGAAATTTCCGGAGTCCTTCGCTACGGCGTCCCTCATAGCCTGAGTCGCTTTGGGACGTTAAACCCTCATAAACCATAAACCATAAACCAACCTCGTGACGAACCACGTGACCAGCCACGGCGCCGCCGGCAGCTGTTCCGCACCACGTGACCGACCACGTGACCAACCAAGCGGTGGCTGGAGCCACTGAAACCCCAGCACACTCACTGATTAAAAAGGCCCTTTGTCGAAGATGGGAATCGAACCAGGGCCTTTGACGTTTGAGGCGGAGACACGACCACTCCATCACCACAGCTCAAGGTTTAAAAATGAATAAAGGCGCATGTAGTGAATGCGCGCCTTTCATATATTAACGCCTTTCATATATTCCGAACCAGATGTCGCCGCATTTAAGCTACGTATATCCTGGCCTAACAGAGCTAGGCCATCATCATTTTTTTTCTGCTGTGGTGTGAATTGGGAGGCCGAGAGCTTCTTTGGGCGCATTGAGTACGTGAATGTTGATTTTCCTCTCTTTCAGCTAACTTAATTGTCAAGTATAGGGCCACGTACATTATGCAGCTCATGACGAAAGCCTGAACTAGGCTGCTGGTATCTGCTCCTTGATAGCTTGGCGTCGACAGTTTATGCATGAGAGCAATCATAGCGCCTGAAGTTTGACCGTGCTTAGACGTCATATTTTTGACAGGCTGGCGACACCAGGTTGCAGATGGAGGTCAAAAAGTGCAATGTTTAAGAATACCGTGGATTGCGACAGCCCGCAATGTGCAACGGGATTTCATCTTGCGGCCGTGTGTTCCAATTTTTTGTCCATTGTGGAAAAGGTTGACTTTCAATTTTTTAGGCAGCATTTCAAGCTGCATGAGACACCGTCTCTTATCCCGCTTCGACCGTCCTCTCCTAGGTATGTGCGTCCTCTCCTAGGCATGTGGCTGAGTATTTTCGGCAGGTGTATTATAGCGATGTTAAAGAGCATCTCAGAGAGGGTGACGCCCGGGGGTGTTCTGACGCTGCCAAGTTGTATAGGCTGGTTTGTGAGCCATCCTATCCAGAGGGTTGCTGTGCGTCCAGTGAGGAAGTCTCGCACGTAATTGTGCAATAGAGTCTGCATTTGACACTTTGCTGTTTTTTTTAGGATTGGGGAGAAGTTTCTGCAATCGAACATAGGCTTGACGTCAAGGGCGCACATGACCTTGGTGTTTGTTCAGTTGGTTTGTACTGGGTAGTTATGTTTGAGTTAAAGTAGGACGTCTTGGGTGGATAGGTCAAGACAAAACCAATACGTGGGAGGGGGTAGGAAGTCTTACTGCTGACCGGTCCGACACCGGGGCCAATGCAAGCAACTGTTTGCATTTCGCACGTGCTAATATCTTTAACGGATTGCATGGAACATGCGGCAAGTGTGACAACACTTTTGTGTTGGAAAAGATTTTATTAATATCTAAGATGTTAACTGCTAGGTACTTTTACCCTTTATTGTTTTTTTTATTGTTTCACTCCATGTGTTGAGAAATGGTGGCATCTTGTGAGGTGGATTTTTATTACACTCCTTTATCTGGACTCATTTCACTGTTGTCTTGATTTTTCAGAGTCATTGGAGAAAGACGCATATAAACACCCTGACACTTTCAGTGTCGAAGTGTGCTTTGTGACAACACAGGAATACCGAGACTCCTACTCTAGCTACGTGGAGATAACTGCCTACTTAGGTGCAATGCTCAATTCGGTACACCTCACCTATTTTTTCATTAAAATGCATGTTAGATTGAAAAAAAAATCATATTTGGCATAGAGTACCAAAAAGTAAAAGAACTATAAGCTTCCTAGATATGGTTCTTTCGGCATAAAAATCTGCCTAAATATTCCTCAATATAAAGAATCACTCCTGCGTTTTGAAGCCTGTGATATTTGATTTTTACGCCTCAAAATCCGCGGTTTTATTGCCATATTTTAGCCCTAACTGTGCTTTTGTCCCCCCAAAAAAGCATTAAATTTTCTTCCCGTTTCTCTCCTAGCTTCATCACATGCTTCTCCATATGGCACATGTTTCACGGGGGTTCCGTACAGATTTTGTGCGATGTTATCTCTTTTACAAACTGACTTGTGTTGAAGTTTTGACTGCCTTACAAGAACCACGCGGATGAAATGCATCATTAGCTTGCCGATATTGTCGACATCCCTTTCGTTTCCAGTATTTTTGCAACACGAAATCGCAACTTTAGTATCGCAGTGCAAAGTCAAGTCGCCAAACAGTTCACTGCACGCCTGCTTTGGATTTTAATTTCCGCCGCTGAATGAAAATTCAGTTTTTTCTGCACGTGTCAGTTCGCACGTACACTCCGGCTTACAAACCCTTTGATTTCAACTCAATATCGTTGCGAAGTCAGAACAATGTCTGCGAATACTGCCAGCAGTGTAAGCTCCTAAGCCCTATTGTACTTCATGTTACGCGTGAAGCACATGTGACCATCATGCTATGTTGATTTGTGTACAGTTTTACAGGAATCATGTAATTCAAAAAAGTTACCCGACCAATTGTAGTTTTGAAGGATCTCTACACACCTCGCATCCTCAGGGGTGGAAAAGTGCTGCCAATCTCCAAAGCAGAACTGTCCGAGCGAATTGATGAGAAATGGTGGTACTCTTAAGAAATTTCCTCCTTTCACATCTAACACAACTTTTTTGGAATGAATAAATATTTAAAATATTTCATGAACTAGAGCGGAGTACGCCAGTCACATTACAAGGACCTTTTTCTCTTTTCGTGCAGGTTAATGTAATCTATGCAGATATGAAAGATCCAAAAATACAATTTCAACTTAACGGGGTCACCGTATGGAGTGTAAGTATAAAGGTACCAGTACGCATGGAACTGTGTTAACACTTGCACAAGTGCACCTTCTATTGGCTTCGATGGAATGCTTGAATTTTTTCCGCATATCTAGTGCTCCGATAAACCAATTCAAAGCGAATCCACATATGCAAAGAATGATTTTTGGGCATTACTTGCACTTCCATGTGCGTTTGTGTATGTTGACGAAGAAAGCTTCCTAAAGAATTTGATTCCTTTTGTGATAAAGCAGCATTGTGTGAACAGAAAAAGCGGCAATGTATTAGTCTTGGAATTCTACAGCTGAATGCAATGAGGAGGCGGCTTCGGTGAACTTGCGTGCTCTCGGTCGCCCTCGTATTCTAATTTGGCGGTCCACCTTACGGGGTAACGCCCACGTGAGATATACATCAAATGAACCAAGGTAAGTGCACTCTGCACATAGTCCGCATTGTGAACAAAACTTACAAGTGTATTTCTAGTGCTTTCATTCGTTCACATCTTTTTTGAGAGATGAGGTACTCTCCGTTTGAGTTTCCAGTGAGCAATGTTTCATTCACCACACAAAAATTCTGCGACGCTCTTCAATTTGTGTCCAGAACATAGGACAGTAGTACCTAATGGTTCCTGTACTCCACCCGGTCTGCTCAGACAATATCTTAATTTTTGCGTGCTGACCCTAAAGCAGCCGGTGACCGGTGTACGTCAATGCACTCTCGGACAATTCCGCAGCCACTCTATGGCAAGGGGATTGTGCGCAATACAGATTCTACTGACATCATACACGCATGACTTAGTCTAAGGTTCACGGCAAGTCAAAATCATGCGCGAATATCTGGAGTCGACATAACGAAGGTATGTTTTCTGGCATTGCTTTCTCAAGCCAGTTTTATTGCAAAGAAAAATTAACGTCCATAAGTGTAGACATTGTCACCCTTAGGCAGGTCTCAGGTTAACTTAACCTCCGGAATTTCGCTTGAAGAGACGTCACAGAGTTCACTTCTTTAGGATCCAGTAAACATTTGGCACCGCAAGAACATTATCAAGCGTCCATCGAGAAATGCTCCTTGCGGTGTCCTTCACCTAATCTTTAATTTCCAGATCCAATATCCTCTAAATAATATTAATATAGGAGCGCCAACCGGGCAGTTATGTATACGAAAATGTGCGGATCGCTGAATGCTGGTGTCAATTTTTTTTGGACAGAAACTGAGCTCTGCATATAACGAAAAAAACAGCCCCTGGACGCATTCGAGGACAACGCAACCTTTGCTCATAAACAGGCTCTCGTCATTGCGCGTTGACGCACAATTTCTACATAATTTAATTGAGGAGAATCCAGTGACTTCAAAACAAATTCTGACATGCAGACGTTCAGGCAACAATTTACGACAAGCTCAGGGCAATTCCCAGCACTTAATACAAAAAAAAGTTATTACCTCTCAATGATGTAAGTTCTTTTTCAGCTCTCAGCACTACACTTTTGCACTTCTACTTTTTATTACTCTGCTCTAACCAGAAAGTGCGTATTCGTAGTGTAGACAGGCAGATGTGTGCAAGAACCTCACCTCACCTCAATCCACCGCAATGCCCCCTTTATCAGATCATTCATCTCCTGAGATAGCGAAAGATCTGGTTAAGAAACACCAAAGAATGCAATCATATAAACCTACCGGCAGAATAGAACTAGCACAGATATCGAGGTTAATAAATAAGCGCAAGGTAGCCGACATAACGAAGTTTAATATGGAGGGAATCAAGCAAGCTCTAAAGAACGGGGGTAGTCTAAATGCGGTGACGAGGAATCTAGGCTTAGGTAAAAAACCAGATATATGCGTTAAGATGCCAGGAGGCCAATGTCAATAGCAATATGGGTAAGATAGAGTAGACGAAAGAGTTCCACTCAAATCCATACAGTATCCAATGCAATCAGAACGTTGATGGCAGTGACAGTAGCGCACAGCCATGCGTCATCACGCCAGTAACGAAAGAGGCAGTAAAGGAAGACTTAGGAGCAATGCAAACGGGAAAAGCAGCACGTAATGATCAAGTAACCGCAGATCTGTTGAAGGACGAAGGAGAGATTGTGCTAGAAAAACTAGCCAACCTGCATACGCAATGCCTCGTGACCTCCACCTTCCCAGAAGCTTGAAGGAACGTTAACATTAGCTAAATTAACAGAAAAAGAGACGCCAGTGATTTGAAAAATCAGAGACCGAGCAGATTACTATTTCCTACAAGGTATAAACTGAGGTAATCGCAAATATAGTCCAGGAAATCTTGAACTTCAATCAACCAAATAATCGGACAAGTTTTCGCAAAGGATACTGCACGATAGATCATATTCACACCACCAATCAGGAGGCAGAAAAATACGCACAATATAACCAATCCCTACAATTAGCCTTCATTGAATACGAGAAAGCATTTCACTCAGTGAAAAATTCGGGTGTCATGCAGGCATTGGGGAAGCAGGGTGTAGACGAGCCTTATATCAAAGTACTGGAAGATATATATAGCAACTGCACAGCTACCATAGCCCTTCATAAAGTCAGCAATAAAATTCCAATAAGAATGACACAATCTCGCCAGTGCTATTCACCTCCTGTTTACAGGACGTATTCCGAGGCCTGAATTGAGAACCGTTGGCGATAATAGTTAATGAAGAATACCTGAATAATCTGCGATTCGCTGATGACATTGCCTTGCCGAGTCACTCAGGAGGTCAACTGCAATGCATGGTCAATGAGTTAGGCAGGCAAAACAGAACGGGGGGTCTGAAAATTAACATGCAGAAAACCAAAGTAATGTTCAACAGTCTAGCAAGAGACCAGCAGTTAACAAGTGGCAGCGAGGTGCTGGAAGTGGTAAAGGAATATGTCTACTTAAGGAAAGTAGTGACCGCTGATCCTGATAATGAGAGTGAAATAACTAGGATGATAAGATTGGGGCGGAGCACATATGGCAAGTTCTCTCAGATCATGAATGGCAGCTTACCAATATTCCTCAAGAACTAAGTGCACAACAGCTGCATCTTACCGGTACTCACTGAAAGGGCAGAAACATGGAGGCTAAAGAATGTGGTTCAGCTTAAGTTAAGGACAACACAGCGTGTCATGGAAAGAAAAATGATAGGTGTAACGTTAAGCGACCGGAAGTGGGCAGAGTGGGTGAGGGGAACAAACGCGGGTTAATGACATCCTAGTCGAAATCAAGAGGAAGAAATGGGCTTGGGCAGGGCATGTAATGCGAAGCCAAGATAACCTCTGCCCTTTAAGGGCAACGATGTGGATTCCAAGAGAAAGTAAGCGTAGCAGGGGCCGGCAGAATGTTAGGTGGGCGGATGAGATTAAATAGTTCGCGGCATAGGGTGGGTGCAGCTGGCAAAGGACCGGGTTAATTGGAGAGACATGGGAGAGGCCTTTGCCCTGCAGCGGGCGTAGTCAGGCTGATGATGATGAAGGTGGCCCCCTTTATCTGCATTGAGACGTGCATTGTGAAGCCTTTTCTGTACCTTTCTTTTCGACAACATGATCTGGGCTGGACATGATCGATTCAAGGTTCAAAGGATATGCGTAGTTGCCGAACCTTTTCGCATTAACAAAGATGTAAAAGTATGAGGAATTGGCCAGAGTATTATTAACTGAACAAAATAAAACACCGCTGTATGAAGACATACGTGTTTTTCAAGAATCAATCTACTTTTACCAGGATGAATTGCATTTTAGTGTGCGTGGTCTTGACCCTCACTACAGTGATATCTTGTATTAAAAATTGTCAATCTTAAGTTTCCCACACGTATTTTGATTTCCTTCTTTATTTCTTTTTCATTCGCGCTGTCTCAGAGCTCGAACTGTATGACAATCTAGTTAACTTCGCTATTATGTTACGGGCGCCAAGAAAATGTGGTAAAAGATTTAGACACGTTTTCTTTTGTGTTCTCTCGTGCAAAATTTTATGCGGGAATACGTATCCAGAGTATTTGCATTGCGTAAGGAAATACAAGCAATAGAAGACACCTAGAGGGCAAGCAGAAAACCGAGCTTTCTTCGAGGAATTTTTATATAATACAATAAACCGAAGCGCCGAGAGCAATGCATATTTATATACACTGCGTGTTTAAAATTATTCAATACAGATTTTCTTTTAAAAGCCTCGAGAGATACGACACTGCAATGTGTGCAGGTACATTCTGCAGCATGGTTAATATTATTTTGCCAAACTGAAGGCCGTGAATATCGAAGGCGAGCTCAGTTTCTAAAAATTGTCTTCATTGGAATTTTGACTACAAATATCGAACTTAAAAAATACGCTTAATTGCTCTTCGAGTTGTCTCTCCCGCGTTGCACATTTATAAAATGCTCAGCAAGGTGGAAATTTGGGCGAGTTGGTAGTATTCATAATGTTGCTCACAGCGCAACAAGAACGGGATACAACACGAACACGCAATGACTATCAACTGGTTTTTTCATTGAAGAACGAAAGGCGTATACATACCGACAATGAAAGACTTGTCAAAACAACAACATTTATCTTGAAGGTACGTCGGAAGTCAGATAACTTAATTCCATCTCGGATAATGCAAAGGAAGGGCTCCGATAGACATCGCACCCTTGTAGTGAATACAGAAGGCCTACATTACTCCGCGTGTTTGTTTACTGCTGTGTGGGAACAGGATGCGCGTGTTCTTGCAATCAGGAACGCATTTGCACTGCTTGCATCTAAAAGTCGACTGGGCAAAAGGGTCACCTTTTGCTCTCCTTTCTGCGTAATCCTTCTCATGCTTGCAATGGCATTTTCTGCACTGAGCGCCTGTGTGGGATAGGGGATCATTTTTTCTTATGTTCTCATGCTTCATCAGTCGTTTGTAATCACACCTGACAGTTTGGCCAATGTGCCATCGCGATGGAAAGAAACGTGAACAATTCCGCGCCTATGTGCTCCGCACGGGAAGGGGCCCTCATATACCACCCCCACCTCGCAGGGCATAGACTGTTCTTGTTGTGCTTTGAGCAGAATTATAAAATGCTGCCTTTCGCTTTTCTAATGCCACAAACACGTACGCCGTTTAAGTATTAAAAACGTGGAAGCAGTTCAATGGATTTGTGCAGCAATACAACGCGCTGCGACGCAATTTCATAATTGTGCAATGCGGAAAAGCCATCTCGTTGAGCTTACAAACGCGTACTTTTGACGTTCCATATTTAGAATCACGTTGCGATTAAGATAATTTCGTAACAAGGGATCACCTTCGATGTTCGCTGCCTTCAGTTTAGCAATCAAAAGTTGTTCCTAAAAATAAAAATAAAAATTTGATTAATTATACATCGCATAATTATGCAGCTTCATCTGGTATATATTGTCCACCACGCTGCAGAATCCACCTGCACAAATCGTGTTGTTCCATTTCTTATCGCTTTTAAAACAAAGCTCTGTGTCAAAAAATATAAAATACTCGTGCGTGCGTGCGTGCGTGTGTGTGTGTGTGTGTGCGTGTGCGTGTGCGTGTGCGTGTGCGTGTGCGTGTGTGTGCGTGTGCGTGTGTGTGTGTGTGTGTGTGTGTGTGTGTGTGTGTGTGTGTGTGTGTGTGTGTGTGTGTGTGTGTGTGTGTGTGTGTGTGTGTGTGTGTGTGTGTGTGTGTGTGTGTGTGTGTGTGTGTGTGTGTGTGTGTGTGTGTGTGTGTGTGTGTGTGTGTGTGTGTGTGAAGGAAGCCAACAGTTCCCGAAACCGAGGTGCATAGGCGAATGTTTCAATTTTCGTTTTAATTTGCAGCGCTGATCAATGGGATCACAACACTTCGATTAATCTGTCGCTTAAAGAAAATCACTTATGAAGCAGCAGAAACAACAACCATGCCGTCGGTGGGATCCGAACCCACAACCTCGGAATATGGCTTCCGGTGCTCTACCAACTGAGCTACGGCGACGACTGTCCAATCTTCAGCTCTCGTAGGTATATATGTTTCACGTGCAAGCAAACCTTGAAAGTGTTCACCAGCGCCATCCTCGATCCATAGCGGCGGACATGGCACGTCCTTTATTATCGTGGGTGTGGCATGGAACGTCGTCTAATGGCGAGGGCGAAAACAATGCGAGAACCCTCTTATGCTATACCTATGACATCACGACTGCCAGAACCGAGACCCTTGTTAAGCTATTAGCATACAAGGCAAAGGAAATCAGGGGCTCATTTGACAAACATATGGCGCAAGCCAACAGTCACCGAAACCAAGGTGCCTTCTATGCTAACAGCTTAACAAGGGCCCGGTTCTGGCAGTCGTGATGTCATAGGTAGCATAAGAGGGCTCTCGCACAGTTTCCGCCCTCGCCGTTAGATGACGTTCTTCGTCACACTTGCGGTAATACAGGACGTGCCATGTCCGCCGCTATGGATCGAGGGTGGCGCTGGTGAACACTTTCAAGTTTAGCTTACATGTGAAACATAAATACCCATGACAGCAGCAGATTGTACGGCCGTCGCCGTAGCTCAGTTGGTAAGAGCACCTGACGCGATATTCGGAGGTCGTGGGTTCGGATACCACCGGCGGCATGGTTGTTTTTTCTGCTGCTTTCTAAGTAATTTTTTTTAAGCGATTTATTAATCTAAGTAATATTATCCCACTTATAAGCATAACACATTAAAAAAAATTAACGTTCCCCTATGCACCTTGGTTTCGGTGACTGTTGGCTATATATATATATATATATATATATATATATATATATATATATATATATATATATATATATATTTATGAAGGGAGCCAACAGTCAACAAACATATTAAAGAAACCAACAGTCACCGAAAACCCAGGTGCATAGGTGAATTTTTTCTATTTTTTAATTTCTAGTGCCAATCGATAGCCTTTAAAGAAAATTATTTATAAAGCAGCAGAAAAAACAACAACTGATTGTTGGTTTCTGTAATATATATATATATATATATATATATATATATATATATATATATATATATATATATATATATATATATATATATATATATATATATATATATATATATATATATATATATATATCCTGTCGGTAATTGTCCGAACACTAAAGGTCTAAATAGGAGAAGTGAGATAGACACTACTTGAATGCACTGACTGCAAAAAATAATACCGAAATATAACTTTGGCAATTATTTGTTCACTTGGCCTTCCTAACGTAAAGCAGACAGGTCCTTCGTGGCACCAAAAATTAATCTGCATTTTTTAGTGACACCTCTGTTTAGCATAAGGATAGCAATATTACAGGTAAATACATCAATTTACTGCAGCATTGCACCTGGCTTGTGTCCTCTTTGACAGCCCGAATTCAAAAGTGACCTGTGCACAGTGTGCGCCATTAAAACAGTCATTAACGCGAGGTTTCTTATGCCAGAGTGCAAAGGTAATTCGTTACGCCAAAAGAGGAAGAAATAAAAAAATTGTGGATGGTCCGAAAACACTTAAGACTCTTTCGAAGCTCATCAACGAAGATTGCTTTCGTATCTGCGATGCTGTGGCCCTGATTACGAGGTAAGAAAACTGAAAACGTAAACCTATGCTATTCGATTCCTAAAGCTGAGCAACTGCATATGTCTTTGTTGCGTAGTTTTCTCAACAAAAAATAGTAAATTTCGTACTGTTTAAGTGCAAACGGGTGGTTATCTTGGAGAATAAAACCACAGAGAAGACTCGAACAGACATGCGCTCCACTGGGGCTTAACTCTGTTGGCTTACGCGTGCACGCAAAGGACTGAACAACTTAAACATTAACGTCCAGTGGCCGTCCGAGAACACAATCCCACCCGCTCTCCGTGTGGCTTATTTTATAATTGGCAATATACTACCTAGACAATTCACCATATGCTAGAACTACAGCCTCCAACTTTGTAGAAACTGCTCCAAGAGGCTGCGATCTTTAGTGGGAAACTTGGTCGCCACTCGCCTCAAGCACAAAGACATAAAGCATTGGTCATGCGGCTTTTAGCATGAACAAACATTACTAACATTCGCGGCGTTTCCACTTTATGAAGCAACATCCCACAGCCCTAAACCGGTATAGCCTTGGTAAAAATAAACGCAGGGAAACCAAACAAATATTCGGTTACCACATAAGGAGGGCATTATGCGCATGACATGATCAATTTCTGGGTCTGTTGGGGGGCCACTGCCGGGCTGTTGAGTAGTGCGAATTATTTATTACATGGTGAAGTTCATGTAGACCACTGACCTTGTACGGGCCAAACTGTCAGCGCAAAAGTTTATCACACCGTTCATAGCAGAGAACGGAGGTCGCAACACAAACTCATTCTTGTAGTTTATATTCCTCGCCACGCAACCGTAGGTTGTTGTATAGTGCATCGTTCCACTGCTGCTCTTTGATGCGTTGCGGTAGTAGGCATCAAACTGCTTCTGTGATCTGTAGGCAGGCTGCCATGCCGATGTTTAACTTTATTCACGCTTTCGGTAGCATTTCGTCAAACGTCGTCCAGACTTCTTACAGTCTCCAATCGTAAAAAGCCTTCTTTGTTTATTCCTCCGCCACTGTATGGAATGAAAACACAACCTACTGCAGGATAAGGTGCCAGGTCTTGCGCTTTGCTTTGAAATTTTCTGCATTAGCATAGAAGCTTCATTGGAGTAAAGAAAAAACACACAGACCGCCGTCCTGACGTATACAGGGGTTCCCCTGGTTCCACTCACATTGGTATGAAATATTTAGTGATCGAACATAGTTTGAAATAATGCATTTCAAATGAAATTAGTGTGAAGCAGGGATTTGCAACTGGTAAAATCAACTGCTTGCCTTAGGTTATAAATTTCTAGACTTACCGAAAGAACGGACGTAAAATCTTTCTCGGGCATATTAGGCATATTTGGCGCGGATTGTTGGGTGCCTGACTGTTTCGCAACAGCGCGCCTGGTTGCATTCACATCTGCGTGCGATTTTGCTTGAATTGCCCGTGCAACGTGAGACAGCCATCAATCGAAAGTTGAAACATCATCTCAAGCATGCATGGGTGTTTGTAAAATAAAAAGAAATCAAATGTGTGCAATGTCTGAATGCAATATCTGCTAAGTGATAGTGCAAATGGGCGCAAAACGAGGCTGTATGCTACCCACTGTCACACGTTACTAGTGACTGAGTGTCGGCCTGGATTTTATCACAGTTACGTCGGCAATAGTCCTGGTTAAGACATTTAGAACAGAGCGCTGGGCTAGCTGGTATTTAGATAGGGAGCGCATCGTAGTAGTGATAACACGGATGAAAGCAGAGAAGACAACACAACGGCTAGAGATCAACTGACTTTATTCTTAGAGAAACCGGGCATATATAGGCAACGGCCAGGTGCCAAAATGTAACAACGAAACTGATCGCGACAACACCTCTTGTCGGCACCTTCACTCGCGCAGTTTCGGAGTGGTAGCAAGTCGGTAATAATTTACCGTCTGGAGTACGGCTGCTTTTTTTTTTGGAGATAGTGACATAAACGGTTCCCCTTTGTTTGGTAATACATTTCACGGAGGCGGAGTCACGCACCTGATAAATCTTTTTCTTTGTAGAGGTTCGCGTTTCCTCTAAGACATTGCAATTGAAACACTTCAGTGCAGGATACAACATGTCAACAGACTTTGGCAAGTAGAAAAAAGATGTTCCCATAATACTGTATCCGCAAGAGAAGAGATCGTTATTGGGCTGATATGTGCTGCCGTGTGTAAAGAAAGTCCATGGTTTTATTGAACCCGCTCTTGCTTGTACCTCAGTTTAAAACAATCAGCCAGTTAAAAGGTCCCTTTCATATCAGGGTGCTGATATTTACCTTTCATAAATTTTATGAGCATGCGGATACTGCTTTTTCTAGACAGAATCGAGTATGAATAGGGTAGTTTTGTTACTGAATCGAATACGAATAGTTTAGCTAAACTACAGAATAGAATATGAATAGAATAGTGACAGAACCGACTGGAATTACTAGTCGAATATTTTTAAAAATATTCTTTACTGTGCGTATATTCAAAGAGCAATCGTGAGAAACAGACAAGTACTGCTTTCGTAGCTACAGCTGTATCTGCTAACAGACGCAACACTGATCTCCATTCGGAGAGGGTCATGTTAAGCGTGTAGGAAAAGTTCCTTTTGCTCAAGATAACGATAGGTAATTAACAAGCGCCACAACTCATTCATGGGTTGGGCCTGATCTCGATTGCAACTCGATTGAATGTTCTCGAATACCGAATTTAAAAATCAACATAATGGTATTAAAACGCCCTGCCTCAGTAGAAACAGCTGGGTTAAACCACAAAAGCTCTCGCTTTTCTCTCCAGGGCAGTTTTACTACTACTTAGCCTCAAGAAATCCACTGTTAAAACCATCTATAAGGACGTGCAGCCGCCTTAATCCAGCCTACGGAGAGTTCCTCTTACCGAGACGCCGCAACCCTCCGAAATGCAATGCCAAATCGTGTATGTCTATGCACTCTCCACAAATAATTCCGTACCCAAATCATCTGTGACTTGCAGAAGATATAAACATTCCGACAAAAAGCCTTGAAACATGCATTGTCTTTAAACTGCCTCTACTGCGAGGCCGCTGCTGTATCTTGTCGTTTGCTCAGAGAGGCTGTCAATTATTTTATTTTCCAGCCTTCCAATCGCTGTTAAGCGCAGAAAAGGAACCGCCAAAGGTAAGTCACGCTTTGCTTACATCGCTCACGCACTATCTAGCGATAAGCAGGCAAGTGTAGGGAAATAGAACGGTCGATAGGATATACCCGTGATGTAAGCCCACTGTCACTGAAATCAAATAGATCAAAGGGAATAATAAGGCGAAACCATTGTTAGCCACGTTACTAGAAAAGCCGGCGGCGCACGTTTGTATATGGAGAGACAGTACTAAGAAGAGGACCGCCCCGACAGACAGGTAGAGTGGATTACTTCGGATTTGGCTGGATTACGGTTAATTACAGGTGTATTCTGCTTGAGGTGGTTGAAGAATGAATTACGCTGCATTAAGTTGCGTTACTCTGGATTGTGGTGAATTACAGGTGGATTCTGGAGGATTGCCGTGGATTGAGAGTGAATGTGGGCTACCTTGAATTCATTCGGATTAGTGTGGATTGTTGAGGATTAAGAATAAATTACACTTAATAATGTTCCAGTAGGGTAGAATAAGTTGGATTGTGGTTGATAAGTGTTGATTACAATGGATGAAGTGGCAGTAGGGTGAATAAGTTGTACTATGGTGGACTGTGGTGGAAGAATGCATTGCATTGGATGAAGTTGCTGAATGGCTTATTAGGTTTTATTAAAAGTGAATTACATTGCATTAAGCTGTAATAAAGTTATTTGTATAACATCGGATTAAGTTGTTGTAGGGCTGATAAGGTTTTATTGAAAGAGAATTACATTGCAATAAGTTATATTTAGTTGAATTGTGGTTGTTTAATGGTGGATTCTGCAGACTGCGGTCAATAAAGGCTAAAATATATAGAAATAACTTGGATTAGGCTATAGCAAAAAGAGATTACATTTGACTTAGCTATAGCAGAGTGGATTAAATTTGATTCCAGTGGATTATAAAGGAATATGCGTGGATTCTGGAGAACGGAGTGGATTAAGAATGTATTTTTTTTTATTTATTGTACCCTCAGGGCCAAAGGCATTACAGATGGGAGTGGGTTAATTAGGATAAAGAACAATGAATATAATAAAGTGAAAATGGTTATTACAACAAAAATTTCATCCAGGATAAAACAAACAACAACATTCAGAAAGCGTATATAGCATAAAAACAATGTATACAATAGAGTCGAAACAGATTTAAAACAGAATCAACTTTCTTCAGAATAAACAATGTTAGCTACAGCGTCGTGAATTATTTTATTATCTGCAATGGCTGCAACATCGGGGGGGGGGGGGGGGGAACGCGCTTTCATTCTACAGATTTGTGGGGAGGATATGACTGAAAAGAAGATTTGGTGTGGCATGTTGGGATGCCAACCTTGCGGCGGTGATCGATGCGACGTGAAATGTTATCTTGGGGCGATATGAAATAGTCTGAAGTGCAACGTGATGGTATAGCTTGTGAAATAGCGTTAGGCGACCAATTTTGCGACGAGATTGTAATGGTGGCAGTAAGACGTTAGATTTCATAGCTGTGATGCTTGCCGTACGGTTGTAATTTGAAATAATGAAGCGAACGGATTTGTTCTGGACTAATTACAAAACATATACAAGATTTTCATGCGTAGGGAGTACCAGAGAAATGGCGACGCAAGTATACTGAAGTGCGGTTAGCGTTATTAATCATGTAGTCGATATGAGCAGACCCTGTTCAGTATTGAGTGTATGAATTCCTAGGTACTGGTATATTTTTACCCGATCAAGAGGAGTACCATTAAGATAATATCAAGGAAGAGCATTATATGTGCGGAGAACACGCACATTTTTGCATTTATTAGTGTTTAATTCCATTTTTCATGTAGTGCACCGGTTTGGCACCAAATTAAGGTCTGTCTGGAGCGTTTCAGTGTTGTTGACGTCATTTATTTCCCGAAATATCATACAATCGTAAACAAAAAGGTCAATGTTACAAAAAATGGCAGAAGGAAGGTCATTAATATAGATTAAGAATAGGAGTGGTCCAAGGACCGATCTCTGAAATGATGAAATGGTTTGAATTAGGGCGCACTGCGTTCGAAGAACAGCAGATTAGGTTGGGTTATGGGAATTGCACATGATTTATTGACGGAATAATAACAAATCAAGGTTTGCACCTGCAAAGCACTTGTAGTCTTAAGTGCCCTCCATATACATAATTTTTTTCGAGTGGATCATTTGGAGACTAGGAGTGCAACAGTTTTTATCTTTACAATGATAGATTGAAAACTAGAATAAAAGGCAGCCATAAGCCACTGGTGCAACTCGAGCTCGCATCTGCGTATTGTATTATATGGTGCATACCTTGCTCACCGACGTAGTTGCCTCGGCGACTGTCCAGCGTTCTGCTTTCGGGTAAATTTATGCTGTGTGTAACCTTACTTAAGGGTGTCCACCAGCGCCACCCTCTACTATAACGGTGGACATAAATACCGCAAGTGCCACGTGGATCATGATTGACCGGTGAGTGGCGAGTGGGGAAGTTGTGGAAGAATCTTCTTGTGCTACCTATGCCACCAAACCAGCCAGAACCGAGGCCCACGTTAAACTTTTGAACAGGCAAAAGCAGCGAAACAAGGGCCTCGTGAAAACGTAAATACAAAAAACAAGAATCAGTGAAACAGAGAACACCTTAGAGGAGTATTATTTTGCTACTGAGCAATGGGAAATTAGTGATTTACTAAGGTAAGTTCAATTATCCTCTGTTCCTAATTACTTGCCCTTCACGCAAAACCTGCGTACAGCACAAATTTCCTATCGCTAAAATACGAACACAAAATCTCCACTCTAGGTTTCTCATTACTAGCTAGCGTTGCCTTTATTCATGAATAAGTAGGGAGAAATGTGGAACAATATCTCGACAGGCGCCTAGTATGAGGTCGATACTAATAAAGCTCTAAATGTTAAGAGACCGATCCTTCGATTTCTGCGGTTCAGAATGGTGATGGCTGCGGCTCTTTGTGGTTCGTAGGCAAGTATCGATAAGCGCCTTGCGGGTTCGTAACCGCCGTGCACTGCAATTATTTTTATTAATTCCTCACTGCCCGCTTTCAAAGGATGTTGCACCGGGGTTTACATCTGTGGCAGAAATGCGCAATCTTTCAAACTGAACGTACCCACTGGTCTTTCTGTAGTTAGATTTGACAAAGAAATGGACAGCTCAATGCTTTCTTTCTTTCTTAAATGTGAGAAGGGATTTCTAGTTACTCAACATGTTGGAGTATAAGCTAAACGATGCATACTTTATTCACTGTTCTCAGTTAAATTTCTCGAAGTTCCTAGAAGTAAAAGTACAACAACAGGCGGCAAGGAGAAACATCTAAATGCAGTCCATTACTAAATTTTTAGGAAAAACGCGATGTTTTGGGGTCAGTGGATATACACGATTAATGAAAGCGCGTCCTGTTTTTAAGCACACGCGCATTGCCCGAAGTGTCTCAGGAACCTGAGGCCGTTCTTGCGACGTCCGTGGCGGGTAATGACTCGATCGGCGCCTACTGCGCAGATCTTGTCTTCTGCCCCAAACTCCCGAGTTTTGACCTCACTAGAGCGACGGCCATACTCTCATGTACTGCTTGAAGAACCCAGATGGCATCCTTCCACAGTAGCTAGTTCGATGACCTTCGCTCAGCTAAGCTTCAAAGATTCCGAGCATTCAAAAGATGGTTTGGATAACTGTCGCCGGGCTTCTACAGCGACGGCGCAAGCCTTCGTCAGAGTCATTGTTCAAACACTTTTGTCTTAAGCCCGAGGTTGGTACCGGATTGGTTGCATCTGGCACGATACATTCTTTGTGCGCCTGCATACACGCATTAAGACGCAGCCTGCTCCTAAGAGCGTCCCTGTTGATCAAAGGGCAGGCGCTGAAAAACTTTGCGGCGGTGCCTGCTTACGATTTCTTTGAATGCTGCAGATCCAGTGGGCAGATGGGCGTACCCGCTAAGATGGCATGCACGTTCAGTCACCAATGCTTACTTGTTCGACGGGGTTGCCTGTAGATATACAGCGTTTGGCATTGGGAGTGGCAACCAACAAAGTTGGAATCATGTCCTGACAACTCTATGAAAATGCCTTTAACGTACACTACGCCAAAATACGGACAAAATCCAAAAGTTTGAGCTCATGTTCAGTTCTCATTAGTGAAGAAGACAATAAACTGTTGCGGGTACAAAGCAGTAGATTGCCCGAGAAAACTTGTAGCGGTAGATGCATCCTGTGGTGCTATAATAACTCTATGATCATATTTTTTCAGGAATTGCAAAACCGGATTTTATTTGCAAATACATGAGAGTTGCAATAGTACAAGACATTCCACATACCTATTCTGGTCTCAGAACTTTAGCCCATGAACTGGCGCATTTGTAAGTTTGAAAATAATGTACCTCGAAAATGTACGGTCACATGCGTTTAAGTAATAAAGAAATGTAACCGAAACTATTTTTTTTAAATATGCCCTTCAGCATAAAAGAGTTATATGTCGGTGTCAGCTCCTAATGTTCTAAAGGCTCTAAATGGTCAGTGTCGGCTGGCGTCGGCTCTAAATGCCAACAAGCCCCGGTATTGGGACCCATTGGTCTAAATAACGGTGTCTGGTCGTCGTCTGGGATCGTAACCCTGAATGCCGAGGTGGCGTTTGCGTGCCTTCCGAAGTCCGGGGCAACTTAGCACAAATCGAGGTAACTTGAACCTGTCTTCGGGATGAATTCGGACCCCTCATATAAAGCCCTCACCCAAGGGCTCTTGAGGTATCTGCAATAAATAAATGAATAACCTTCTGGGGTTATATCTGCCATGCAAGGATCAGTTTTAAACTTCGTTAAAGAAGTCTAAAGTGGCGAGAATTCCCACTGCATACACCCCTGTTTTTTCCCGCTGATCCTTTTTTCGAAGCAACCCTCAGAACAAGTACCCCAGGAATTATAACGAGGCTCGCTATTAGGGCCCGAGGGTCCAGATTCGAGTGTCTGGTGGTCGACTGGGGTGGTACCATTTAAGTCCGGGGCAAGTTAGCATAAATTGAGGTAACTAGCCCCTGACTTCTTCGAGATGAATTTCTTGGGTTACGATCTGCCATGCAAGAATATGTTCCAAGATTTGTTAACGGGATTAAAAGTGGCGGAAACTCTCACTACATACAGCCCTGTTCTTTTCCCAATGTTGTCTTCTTCGCCAAGTTGTCCTTATCACAACTACCTAAAGAATTATTTAACGTTTTCTTGCAGTCGCACCTTCCCGCTCGCTTATACAGCTGATATACCTCAGAGTAGCAGAATGTTTTTTTACTGGTGCCGTCATACTTTGTGCGCGAGCTGCATGTGGAAAACAGCACGCAGTGTACATCTTGCACGTAACATTTTCGTGCGATACTAGGTGTTAAAGCAGTAACAGGAAGCAGGCAGACCAGATTATCCTGGCACCGCAATTCGAGCAGTATTTTCACGCTTTCTAACTCAGTTCTGACATCAGTGTTATCAGCCGACTATTCCACAGCGTATCTCGCGCCACGCTTAGACCGGAAGGCAGCTGTCGACGATGAAGAATCAGAGCTTCCGCACAGAGCAAGTCGGACTCTAATAAGATGTGTCAGTCTAAAGCACAACACGGTAAGGAGGGGTCCTCCTCTTGCTGCGGCTCCGATACGATTTAGTTACCGTTCAGAGTACGTGACTTCTAATCGCTTCTCCAGCTCTACAGTGGATGCCACAAGCTCAGGGCGCTTCCTGACGTCAACAACAGCCAAGCAACACAACGTGGCGCTTCTACACTGGCGAACACGATGAAATCAGTAGGCCTAAAGAACACTGCCTTCTAGAGGCATCACGCTCGGATCGCGACCTGGATCACGCCCACCGCTACTATCTTGCGTTCAAGTGGTGTCGGCACTTGCTTACGGCACTTTCAGGCCTCTCTGTTTCCGGGCGGCATAATCAACAAGCCACCAAGCACGACTTCGTGCTCTGAGTGCTTTCGCCCGAACTTCTACAGACCCTTGACTCGCATCTCCTAGCTCCGTCGCATACAAGGGCCTGAGGGCTCTTGTACGGGGCCACTACGCAGCCCCCACAGTCATTTAGCCATCACCGAGGCTCAAACCGCGATCAAGCTCCCGACGTTTCAAGCATCAGCCACTCTTGTTGTCCTCACATGTGCAAGCCCCACAGCTTTAATGAACCCTCAACATTTACTCCAGCCAGGCTTGCCACCTATATTGATTTTCTCATGATTGTCAGCACACCTCGCGCGCTCCGCAGCTAGACAGCTCGACAGATGTACCCCATATCTCTTCACTACGTCATCAGCGTGAGGTTTCGCAAGTCGAATTCAACAACTTGTTGCCACCGTGCCCTTCAGCAAAATCTCCCTGTCCCGATTCTGACGCATCCACTCAGGAGTCAAGCCGTTTCCATGCCATGCACTTACACAGTGCAACCTCCATCACTACCGTAGATTATACGAACCTTATCCCCACCCTCCACAGACCTCGCATCACCATTGCGGTAAACTCCGGCACAGACAAAATTGCTGGACACTTATTCGCTATGCTCTGACCTACTTTCATGTTACGCCTCAACAGACCAGCACTGTACGGTGTAACTGCAGGGAAAACAACCCCCGCCCCCATTTCACTACGGCATCTCTCCTAGCCACAGCCGCTTTGGAACGTTAAACCTCATAAACTAACTCATATACCAACGAACAGATAAGCGTGGCGCGACGTGTGCGCATTCATTTTCTCTCTACCGCCTGCACTCTTGAAAGAGCCAGTATCCCCACCTCGCTAGTGTTAACACTGCATGAAACGGAAACTCGAACTATTCCTCTAATGATACTCCTCCGTTGGAAGCCATGGTGCATCCTTCTCACAGCAATGCACAACTCCTGCTAGCCCCAGCTCAACCTGCGCACTTCAGGCTCGGTAAACCTCACAAACCTCTCTGTGATACCAGCAAACCCCACAGGGTGCTTGGCCACGCCACAGCTTTCATCCGAACGGTCCTCCGGATAAAGCGCTAAGTAGGGCTACCCTCTAACGCCCCCCCCCCCCCCCCCGTGCCGCCCCCAGGCCAGAGCCTCGCGACGACGAATTAGGCGCTTATGTACGCTGCATGAGCGTTTCAAAAGCCTGCATGTTTCAAACCAAACACTGATGGAGCTGGGTCTGCTCTCTTCGCAGCTCGGATAAAGACATGAAACTGTATTTTGTTTGATGTGTCAGTCGTCTCTTCGTCACAGTGCAGAGGAAAGACGAATAGCTCGCTTTTCTATAGTCAGGTGATATAGAAGCACTATTTTGAACCAGGCACCGAAAAGCAGATTAAAATCTACAATGCAGAGAGAAGCACTTCATTCATCCTGGTTTTGTTCTACTTATCCCTTCTAAGTTCTTTGTTTTACTTAAAGGATAATCTCAGTAAAAGAAATTTTTCACCAATACTCACTTTCCTCATGTTTCTCTAACTTCTTTTGAGGTTCTATGCCGAAGTGAAAGGGAGCGTGGTTTTTTAGTACAATATATGCATAATGCTACGGCGTATGTCGACACGGAGCGCTGCGCCACAATACGAGAAAGCGCGTTGCAAGCGAGAAATGCAGGGTGAGAGAAGAATCACTGCCCCCGGAAGGGCCTACTAAGTGTTCCTTGCGACCTTGTGTAGCAAGCCCGTTTGCCCGTAACAATATGGATGCTTAGCGAAATTTAACAATAATTTTAAATTTCAGAACATTTCGTAATTTCACATTCATTTTCAATCAAAATACCAGGAGCGGCGTTCGATAGAAACAAATATATCAATGCCATCGAATCAGACAAGCTTTCTCGATTTTTGGCATCATTATTGTTTCCAAGGGAGTTTTCGAAAATACGTTACTAACGCGAAGGCACAAAAGAGAAAGAGAAAAATATACTTATGAACAGCAGGCAATGACTAGATGCTTGCTGCCGTGTCGTTTCTTGCACATTGTAGCTTTGGCGCACCAAATAGACGCGTAATATTCTGAGGCTTTGTAAAGACATCGACGACTAATATACAGATATTCTATAGTCGAAAGAAAAGACCGAAATTCATACGGCGCTAATCTGACTCGGAGTGATGGCACGAGATCTTGTTTTGCAACAATAATTCCTCATTAAATCACAACATCGTGACCCGACATAAGACTGATTGCAGTTTGCTAGCATCCCTAGCATAAACGTGGGGACTCCCATTGTGTGAATACCCGGTGCGACGGCTCACTACCTGCGGTTGTCAGCTGTTAACCCAAAAGTAACGTATGTGGTGATGGTGATGATAGTGATTTTTCGCCACCCAAGGGCATCAGTGGCCGAAGAGCGTCATGGCACAAGGTATTTTAGTTTGCTCACGTTGGGCTCAAAGACCCATATCTCACACATTTCACCCAGCTAAGCCCAGCACCTGGCCAGGGGAAGCTTGTACCCATTCTATCGCCGGTAGGTAGCCGGCAGCACTGGGGAACCCAAAAGTAACGAGTTCTGTCTTCACACCACGACCGCGTATTGATGGAGGTAAAATATGAAGCTCTCTTGCGGTTTGCAGAGTCGTAAGCGAAACCGATGACGTTGGAAATCATCCAAAGCCCTGCCCAGCGGTCTTCCTCGTAGCCCAAATGTAGCTTAGCATTCTCAACTACACATACTACATTGCGCTTAGTGCAAAAAAAAATGGTTGCCAACAAAGCAACTTGTCACGCGTTCTTGTTTTTTCGACTCACTTCAATAAAACGAATGAAACACGTAACGGTAAGCAGATGTATTGCCCACCTCCATCCAAGGTCCCCCAGTAATCGCATGAGGGAAGATGGCGGGTCTCACAAAAACCGCTATTTCTTAAAGTGCAGTATTTTCATGGTGCATGAAACTTCATGACATTTTAGATATGTGCTATCTGGATTGACTGCACGTACTTTATGGCCAATATATGTTTCAGAATGAATGCTTCAGGCTGTTTTATTGTTTACAAACCGGTGTATATTGTCACGTTCTTTTATAGACTAGGAGCAAAACATGATGGGGAGAATCCTGCAAAGACCTGCCTTGAAACAAGCGGTTACCTGATGGGAACTGAAAAGAACACTGCCAATAAGTACATTCTTTCGAACTGCACCATGGAGCAAATTCAGGCGCATTACAAGTAACGTAACGATTTATTTTTTTCTCGAAATAGCATGCAAGAGTGCTGTCTGTCTAGGGTTCACATCACGGGGAACGTGTCTTGCTGATATTCCTTCACTCAAATCGATGCTCTTGTTGCTTGCTTCCAATCGCATGCTTGGCGGAATAGAGTTTGAAATGAATTTTTTATGTCATGATAAATCTAAGGGTTCAAATCTCTGCACGTTTCACAACTCAGGAAATATATTGAGAGCTCTATTAAAGGCCGCCACCATGGGTTCTATATTATATACATATGGGTTTAACAGTTTGGTTAAAAGCAAAGAAAACCGGCAAAGATGGGAGAAATTTAATTTTCCAAACATGGTTTCTCCCGATAGTGTCGGGTATTCTTGGCATGTGCGCCGAATATATCTGCTTATCCACCCGAACATGCATTCAGCCAAATAAGGCAGTTAACAAAGAGCGGAAGCCAAAGACGTGACGAGAGCATTTGCCATTTTATTAAGTAGCGAAGTTGACCGTTTTGAGGTAGCGCTCCTCAGTCTTACATTCCTTATCAAACTGGGAGGCTTCACATCGTCACCAAACGTTTTCTGCTAGATTTGCGCTATTCACTGCCGTTACAAGCTAAGTACAGTTACTTAAGAGGGTTTATCTACTTTATGTAAGGAAACTGGAAACCATATATAAGTGGCATAAAAAGGCCTCATGTTCCTGCGACAGTTAAGTTGAAGCTCCATCGCTGCTGTCAACGTTCAGGCAACGAATGCCTCAATCATCTTGTTTTAACAACGCAGCGATAACATAGAACCTCAACTTTCGTTTCTTGCGTTTCTGTTCAAGGATTGTGATGTAACTTCCGCATCATTTTCGTATTGGCCCTAGCATTTTGCTCTTTACTTCCAGTTACATGGCTTTCTGGTAATTAACGACCATTCGCGCTTTGGTTGCAGCTCCATGACATAGGAAGGGTGTGAAAAACTCCTAGCTACACTATCAATCATTTTTGACAACACAGGATTTAGATCGCCTAAAAGCACCGGTAATTCATCCGTAGTTTTTCGCCGGAAAAAGAAACGGAAATTGCGTTCTAAAAGAAACAGTGAGAAAACTAAGCCGAATTTTTGCAAAATAACATAAAGTGGCTTCCTTCTTGGAAAACATCAAAAATTTATGGAGACGAGCACTCTGAGTGAATTCGTCAGAACATTAACGAGAGAATGCCTTTCTGGGCTGTGCGGCACCATGAAGGAATCTGATTAGGTCACTTGTAGTCCTGCTGAAATCGGGCAAAACATATGCGGTTTTGATTTTTCCTCGTGCAAATCACGGCCGCCGCAGCCTGGATAGAACCGGCGAACTTGTAATCAGCAGACCAACGACAAGGCTCCTGAGTGCCTAAGCCACTGAGATATATAATTGTTACGATGTGCAGTTATTATCGAAGCACTGCTGAAAATAAAAGAACAGCATTATGGAATTGAACCTCGTGCTCCTATGAATGCATAAAGCTATTGTTTCAGAGTCACATTTATTGCACTCAGCAGCGCCCATAACAAAACCGACACAAAAAAAAACTTGATGGCCTCTTTCCTGAAAGTGTTTTCTTAGGCTTGAAGATTTTTCAAAACTTTGTGGAAACCTACTTGCAAATACGCAGGTCTTTATTAACTTATTACCATGCACACAAACTTTCCCGCCAATCGATAGAATAGAACAGGAATAACTTTGTTAAAATGCCGGCAACCAACGGTTCAACGCGTCGTGACGTTGGCCAAGCGTCGGCCTGGGGTTAATTATGCCCTACTCTGTACTACTCGAGTTCGGCCCGTTTGCAGTGGGTCGTGGGGCTTGTGCTTTTCGAGTTCACTCCGGGCCTGCTGGACGGCCCGCCGTCAATCGGTAATGGCGAATTTTTCTGAAAATGGTCCATCACGCGTATTTATCTTTTTATCTTTAAACACTTCCGACGGCATTGTTTGAAGTCCAGGGCTCTAAAATTAGTGCGCGATTTGCATGCATTTCGTGGATATTTTCTTTTTTCTTCCCAGAAAACTTCCGTCGAGCTGTGTCAAGGTGACGAGTGAAGCATATGAGAAAACGAAGGATTTTCCGGGGAAGGGCATGACTACTAATAAACTAAGTCAACTCTGCAAACGTCTCGTCCCAAATGGCTATATGCCATCAGCCGTGCGTACTATAAACCATTCTTTCCTCGATTTTATTGGCTAGCGAACTGTGTTCTAGCCCTGGGAATATTTTTTGATTGGAGTCATGTAAAGTATCTCTAGCAGCCTGAAGTAAGACAGCCACGTAGCAAATAGTCCCTGCTGAAACGTTCCATATGAGCCGCTCGTAACTAATTATAAAAATATGGAGTACGTTAGATAAGAAAAATAAGGAAATTCATATCTTCTCTGTACGGAGTCCAGAAGCTATTCATATATTTTCTGTGCAATTTTTATACAGTTTACATGATGTCATACGAAGCCCGAAAATTTCTATACATTCTTACATACAGTCCGTACGACTCCATATGAGCCATACTGATTCCATAAAAATTGCATTGAAACTTATTGAATTATGAAACTTGTCATATGGAAACTTTCAGTAAAGGCCCTAATCAGATTGAGGTTGTATTTGAGAAGAATCACACCAGCATCCCTCTTGCTTCACGACTGTCGCAAAGTGCGAGTTTGCTGTAACTGCTGCAGGGCTATTACTTTGTCATTTATTTCCTGAACAGGGTTCTGAATTGAAAAAAAAAACAAAAAAATTGTTGTTTTCGAATGCGTACACATAGCGCTCGCAAGCATACCGCACACCTAATGCTCCTTAGAGGTTATGTTAATCTCCTGTTTGACAATTAGCGGCCTATGTGCGTAACTTGTGCGCTTGCCATTCGCTTAGCTTCAGTGTCAACACGTTATCGAGCTTCTGATACTCACTCTAAGTCATATTAATTGAAGCGCAGCAAAAAGTTTACCCATTTTCATTCGCCAAAGTAGCCTCCTATTGCTTGTGTTCCAACTCTTGCAATGCGGAAACACACGCATTCTCGTTTAGTGCGTTTATTGCTCAGTGCGTATGCAACTTGAAATTTAAAGTCAATTAGCTACACTTCAGCTATAAAAGGTATAAAGATATACAGATTCGAGTTCAATACAACCACCCGAAGTGTTTGCTAATATCGCCTT
>JARKHS020028082.1:75000-98669 GCA_030143305.2 Amblyomma americanum
TGTAAATGTCCACAACACACTCCCTTCTATAACCACATAACAATAGCAACAGCAACAAAAAGATACATCCCAGAAATAGCTAGAGCTGTACAGTTGGCTCTATCTGTATAAAGGTCATATTTGCAACATATGACCTCCGTTTTGCCTTGCCCATCCGAAAACTCCGCCTTCTAGAATGGGAGCACAGCTGTGATTTTGTCTTAAAATTGGGGTTCATTAGAACTTCATCCCCTCCTGCATTTTTCTCCTCACTGCACGTGGCCACCTCGGCAACATAACCTGTCTCCTCGGTCACTACCGAACATTCTACGTTGCGGGCATACCGCTCAGTACCTCTTTCTTTGTATTTTTTTCAACATATTTACATGAAACACCTTCTTAGTGTTGTTTACCAATAATTCATAATACATGTCATTTTTCTTCCGCGTCACAAAGTACGGGCCCTTCCATTGGATTAGTAACATATTATGATCCGTGGGTAGGGGTACGAGAACCCTGTCGCCCTGATTCAGATTTCTGTGAGTGGCTTTCTTGTCATAGCATTCCTTATAGCATTCGCGCGCCCTTTCCAGGCCTTGATGAGCAAGCCTGCATCTTTCCTCCAACTTGTCCCGCAACTCAAGAACGTGTGTGTATGTTGTCTTGAGATTTGACGCAATCTATTGGCCCACAGCACCTTGGGGTTGTAAGTGGACCTTTAACGGTTCTCTCGTGCAACATCTCGAAGGGCGAGAAATCAAGAATCATTTGCGGAACATCGCGCAAAGCGAACAAAAGAGCTGGGAGATACTTATCCCAATCAATAGGTCTCTCCTGACACATTTTCTTGATGATATTTTTGAAGGTGCCGTTGAACCGCTCTACAAGCCCCTTACACATGGGATAGTAAGGCGTTGTTATCAACTACCTTACTGACAAAATGCGGTTAACCTCCTCCATAAGTTCCGACGTGAAGTTCGAGCCCCGGTCACTCAAAATTTCTCTCTGGAACCTATAACGCGAAAACATCTCCCCAAGACCCTCCGCCACTTGGATACTGTCAAAAGTCTTCAATGAGATAGCGTCAGGATAACTATTGGCCACATCAACCAGAGTAAGCACATATCTCTTGCCTCTGGCGGATACTAGAGAGATTGGCCCCACAATATCAATAGCCTCTCTTTGAAACGGTAGGTCGATGGCTGGCATCTTGCCCAGAGGTACGTGACTAACTCTGCCTTTCGGAACTGTGCTCTTGCACACGTCACATGAGCGAAGAAAGCGCTTAAAGTCACTCAGGACAGCCGGCCAAAAGAATTCATCGGTGATCCTAGACACCGCTTTTCGAATACCCTGGTGCCCGGCCATAATGGCGTCATGTCCTAAGTGTAGCACAATCTCTCGCATATCACTCGGTAACACCAGCTGTTGGACCTGCCTTCCTGAGCTAAATGCGCATTCCATGTGCAGGAAACCATTTACCTAATGATATTCGAATGACGTATGACACTTCTTTCTTTTCACCTTTTCCCTGACTCTTTCGAATGAGGTTTTCATGCTCGTGTCTTATCTTTGCCTAATTGCAATTTTGCCCGGTGTTACGCTCAGACACATTGTAACGGGATTAGAGAGCGGGCGCTGCGTTGCTCGGGCTGTCGCTTGAGCTCTTGTCTCCACTGCCGACGAGAAACTGACTGCCTCATCACCCGTCTGAGCTGTCGTGGGCCTTTTGCTCCTTTGGATGTTCTTCAGCGTCGAGCATCCTCCACTCGGGATCGGGGTCTTCGACACTTCTTGAACCCGTAATGTATCCCAACATGAGATCGTAGATGGGTTGCTCTACGCATTTTGCCACTACCTGTCCAGTACAATATGGCGTGGACACTAGAATCCTGGCTTCGGGAAGGTACCTTACTGAGCTATCTACAAAAGTGACGGTCGACGCTTCCCCTGTAAGATCCTCGTCCTTCACCAGGCTTCTCCGCACCAAAACTGTGTTGGCTCCGCTGTCTCTGAGCACCAATATGGGACGGTCCCCTGTTTGCCCAACCACCACCGGTATTGCTGCTTTCGACTTGGGTGTTCCACTCACTGCCTCATTTTCCAGCGGCGTTTTCTCTCCTTCACGTGGTGTGAAAAATTCTGCCTGAGAGTCGACAACGTATGCAGCTCGGTCCTGCGTTCTGTATCGGCACTCATCCAGAGTATGACCCCTCCTCTTACAACCTTGACACACTGCCTGTGTCTTTTGAGCAACGCTACTAGTTCGAAAGTCAACTGCACGGTGTACCACCTTGCCACAGAAAAAACACCTTACTGGCGCCTCAGATGCACCGCCACATGCTCTTGGTTTTGTCGCATCTGTCTCTAGGACCTTTTGTGTTTCCTCCCTTGCCTTACTCATATTTCTCAGCCCTTGAGCCTCGAAGAATTGGTCTGCAGTGTCGGCAATCCCTTCTACTGAACACAACTTTCTTTCTTTCAGGAATAGTGCCAGCTTGCAACATGCTAAAAACTGCTCTGTCGCGAGCTTGTCACGCACCGTTTCAAAACTCTTTTCTGTGTTTGACATATCAAGCCACCTATCGAAATAGTTGGTCAGCCCACAGGAAAACTGCTTAGCGGTTTCAGAATCCTCACGTTTGGCGGTGCGAAATCTCTCCCGAAAACCCTCAGCCGTAAGCCTGAATCTTTGGAGGAGTGCCATCTTGACTTTCTCGTAGTCCATGGAATCAGCAGCAGGCATCCTCCCAAACACGTTCGGCGCCTCCTATACACATGTTCAATGCCATGGCCTATTCACCGCGCTCCCAGCCTTGCCTTGGGTGAACTGTGAGCATACAGGAAAGAGTACCATGTGCGGCGGGTACCGTTCAACAATATGCTAATAGTTGTGGACTCCAATGTGCACCCAACAAATCGGAGTCAGTAATATTTAGGCAGGAAAGAAAATCTGAGCCCGTTATAGTATATGGGGGGAGGCCAAATTCAAGAGGTACCGCTCGCGAAAACATTAGGTCTGTTATAAAAGCAAGGACAATAAAGCGGAATTGATTAGGTAATTGTATGCAACAACCGAGCAACTGGATAGAATGATTAGCAGGTTATCAAACCACTAGCATGAACTTGAACAACAAGAAACCGTAAAGTTAATACAGGCTTTTATTTTGAGCAGGATTGCTTACACAGCCCCTTATCTTAATTGGAATAAAAGTGAGAACAAGTTGGGCATCATAATACGCAAAGTGTATATCAGAGCAACACCGATAGTTGGGCGAGCTGGCTAAAGTTCATATTTGAAAAAAGCGCACACAACTGACGGGGAAAACACAGGAAGAGCGGTTGGTATTCCGGTCAACCGGCCAACGCAGGAACTGAAAGGCTATACTATACATTGGCAATCACAATGCTGTAGGCAAAATTATTGAAAGCCATTCGCTGTCAGAGAGGGCATGACATACTCTCTCGCTGTGCATTGCAGATCGTCTTGTTCGTCAACTTTCATCTGCGGAGCAAACAGATTCTAATCAGCTTAACCACTATCAGAGCTTACCTTAGTCTCATATCGACGCTAGAATTGTCGACGACCCTGCAAAGCAAAATCATGAGCCAACCAAGCCAAACGCCTGCTATCACACGCCTACTCGGTTTAGCTGAGCTAAACACTACCATCTTTTTTACAGCACGCTACGTTCAAAGGTTTAAAGTGCATCGGTACTGCGACTATTATACTGTCCTTATTAGCTTATTGATAACGGCCCTCTATTTCGGGCCCTCACTCTTGATTCCCAATAACTATTATCACTACCAATAGCGATCAGGTGAAAAAGGTTCATTCCGTTTCTTTTTTATTTTAGTTTGGCAGTGAGCGTAAGGTGAAAATACGAAGAAAAAAGTTTTTTCATTTATGTGACGGTTGCATTTGCTGCCTTAGCCCCTACGATGCACTCGGCTACAGTTCTGCCACCACTTACCCGTCCGACTACTTCTAAGTATACATTTCATTTGCTAGTACCCCTCTGAAAGACAAAGATTTTTTAGCCAGATGAAACGCCCCATTGCGCACTGCATCTTGCATTTAGGGAGGCCTGCCGTAATATTATGCTGATTCAGTGCCTATTTTGGTTATGGAAAACATTCAGGGTCCACAAACAAATGTAATTAATTAAGCAAGGAAGAGAAAACGAGATTTATTACGTGCTCTTAAACCTTCAGTTGCTACAATGAATGACTTTGTATGCGTTCAACTCGTCCTGCGCTCTGAAGCCGTGCTGCGGCAATACGCACAGCTCGGTGCCGTTCGTGCTTATACATAGAGCAATTAGAATAACTATATATCGCCCATGCGCAGGACCATAGTTATGAATACCCGTTTTTATCCTTTTGGTAAAAAGTACTGAAACTTGAGACTAAAACAAGAAGCGAAAACTAATAGGAGCCGAGCTACAGGTTATGAACAACAGCGATCTGTCGTCCCTGATGTAAATTAGCCCTTCTTTACATCTCATCGCTCCTCAGGCCTTCATATGCACGCAGTCGTTTCTCTTCTAGTATGGATAACTAACATGGTTAAGCATAGTCTCTTATGGTTATTATGCTTTAACTTTGCAAACCAGTTCTTAAATATACAATACTGAATACCTGATCCCTCTTTCTCACTTGCAACACAATTATTTTTATTCCACCTTCTCTACTATCATGTGTTAGTTCTTGCTTTGGAATTTCATCACTTGCAGACCTGCAAGAAAGGTATATGCACAAGCCAAGACTGGGAGAGCCAATATAATCTGCATGTGCCGGAAGTGCACCCAATCATCAGAAATGATAGTTGTCCCATCCAAACACCAGACGGCAATTCAAGAAAGCTGCCAAAGTGAAATCAAATTGTTTTGAAATAAAAATAACTGCACCGAGTGACACGACTTTTCAGATGCAGGTAACGACATCAGGACTACAAGAATTCCTAATTGTTTAGATTTATCCACGGCGCTTGTGCAAAACAGTTGAAATAGCTCACCGTAACAACTTTCACAAGGTAAGAACCAAATAAAAACCAATTCCTATGCATGCAATGCGCCAATAGCTCACCCTATTTCTCGTACCATCTGCCTTTCCTCTGTAGTGATGGGCTTCATTTAAGCGCGGAGAAAAACCCGGTCACAATTGAGACCTTGTACTCTTTTCAGCGACTGCGTTATTCTGGTCTTGATGCTTCTCTCGCCCTTATTTTCGCGGTACACAAAAGCAGTTGCTCAGCTTTAAAGGCTGGTTAGATCATTTGGCTAATAGAACATCGCTTTTCGTGAAGCTCTTGTAAACGATTTATTCACAATGTTTAAATAATTAGATACACTGTTTGAAGAACGCAACGAAATTGCCTAATACAGTCGCCATGTGATATTTAGTTGGATACCATGATATTTGTTTAAAGAGGCGAGAAGCAATCCTCCCAAACATTCACAACTTCAGCGGTATGACGCTATCTCCAGGATAGGGTGCACCCATGCCCCCATCAGAAATACTAGAGAATTCATCTCAACCTGTCTGGTTCAAGAGATCCCATCGTGTAATGGTGTCAGTCGCTTCAGTAGACCCAAAAAAGTATCAGTTCTGTGTAGTTTATCAGAGCCGCAAATTGAGCACAACAGATGCCAAAGCGGTAGAGAAACGTGCAAGTTGTTTTTATTATCAGGGCCTTCAGACACATAGGGCCCCTTAATGCTCAGGAGTTTGTCTGAAACTTCATTCAATATGAATAAAAGTACCGTATGTCTAATAACTGGGTCATCATATTGAGGATACGAGAAAATTATAATTCACTGCTACGCTCTACACACGATATGATTGAAAACGAAGTAAGCTCTCCTGTAGTGCACTCTGTTCACGGGGCAGGCTATTCTGCTCAAGTAATGGGTATATTTGCATAAATAAAAGTATGAATTACTTACGGGTGGCCGAAGAAAAAATTTCCTTTTAAGTTATGCGATGACCTAGGAGTACGAAATCTTTTACCTGGGTTTTACCCCTTCAACTGCCTGACCTCCAGACATCAGGTTCCGTATTTAAAAACCTCCCTGACTGCTAACTGCACCGAGTTACTTTTCTTTGCCGTGACAATATGCCCTAATTCTGAAGAGTAAATGTTCCACATAAAAATTGTCAAACTCAATGCCGGAACTTCAACAGCATGCCCGACCGTTAAACAGAGTGCGCTAGAGGACACCTTACTCCCTTTTTACTACCTGACAGGCGTATTCATGTTTAGAACGTACCTTTTCCAGCAGAGCGAAAAGCAACTAAACAACACAGGGCATAATCATGTATCCTTATTTCAAAAGGTAAACGGAAATTAGTTTCGCTTAAGAAAAATTCAGCACAAACCTCAGTTCGAGGCGTGTCCTGCATATTGGTTATTTGATTCAGACCTGAAAGACTGCCTTCGTGAAAAAAATGCAGCCATCCCATTGCGCTTGAAGATGCGTTTCGTTGCAAACGTATGTAATGAAAAAATTATATGGCGCATGCCGAGTGGAGCTATCGCCGCAACAATAATAACAAGTACTTTTTTTAGCATGGACTTGAATTTGGTCATCTAATATGGCAATCGGACATCTGTTTTCTCTATGTAATATGCGCCAGCTCTTTTTTGCTCTCATGTGGCTCCTGTCTTGACTGTGTTAACGTGTTGGATCAACGAGAAATAGGCAGGCGATTACGATAGTCGTAAATGTTAAATTTGAATGCTGCGTTGAAGCGAATGGCCAAACCAAAGCCATTTTGGGACCTGATTTGAACGGCGGAATTGACATCTTCCACTCCAGAATTCTGAACAGCGTAGCAGATGTGAACTGCGGTTCCAAGGCCTACAACTACATCAAAGATTTCCTTACATTGAGGCAAGTTATCCTGAATCCGGGATCTTAACAATCTTAGGCCATCACACTTGGCCTGCAAGGAACCCCGCAGAGGATGGTCCTATCACTCCTGTTATTCAAACTGGCGATGAACGCCCTATAACCCCAGCTTCACAAAATCAAATGCGTACAATGTAGATGGCG
Organism: Amblyomma americanum; assembly: GCA_030143305.2. Classification (NCBI taxonomy): domain Eukaryota; kingdom Metazoa; phylum Arthropoda; class Arachnida; order Ixodida; family Ixodidae; genus Amblyomma; species Amblyomma americanum. The sequence continues at coordinate 82,038 of JARKHS020028082.1, forward strand.
TCACCATCTGATGCCGCAGCTGGAAAGACTCAGGCGGAGAGGTGGAACAACGTCTCGAGGCCGCAGCCGATGTGGCCAACTAGTACAGAAAATCTGAGGTCTACAAAGCACCCCAGAGAAGTCAAAACTGCTCATACTCAAGAACTTAGGACGATCACTAGCCGAAAGCATCGCAATCCACTTCGATTCGACACGAAATTCCTAAGCCATCCTAAACAAAATCTTGGAGCAGTATATACCACAAGGCGGGCAAAGCACAAGATAACCGAGATGCTCAACCGCATCTGCCACAATGACCACGGCATAAAATAGAGGGACGCAATTCGCCTGGTGCAAGCTTTTTCGTCTCTTGAATAATATACCGGACGGCCTACCTCCACCTGACAAAGTCAGAAATAGCAAAGGTAGAATCACTAATACCGGACGCTTAAAATGTGGCACTGGGCGTCCCGAAGACACCATCAACACTGAGCCCCATATCTCTCGGCCTCCACAGCGCGTTCCAACAAACCTGGAAGCCGCTAAGACCGCCACAGCTAGCCATTACTCGAACACGACAGACCATTCTGCGCAAAATGCACCTCAAAGTACCCCACACGGTCTAACAAAAGGCGTAACTTCCTCTATCGATCTCCAAGAACATCTATGTCCATCAAATACCCAGAAATAGGCATCCGACATAAACGCTACGCGAAGGAGCACCAGATCTAAAACATGCGCGATAAATGCGATAGCCACCAGTATGTGCTCTACGTGGAAGCAGTAGGTCTATTCTAAGGGCGGATGACCATCGCCATAACGAATCACGACGGCAAATTAAACTCTGCGCGAGTGCGCGCACACCCAACCCAACTTACGCAGGCGACGCTGCCGTTACGCTAGCTACCAACCCAAGCGCTAATGTACTCACAGATTAACAAAATTCGTGCAGAATTATTAACAACCATCGTGTCCACCAATCAGGTCTCATGCTCTTAACAAAAAATCCTCCTAATCAAGCCTCAATTATTCTGGTTCCAGTACGCGTGGAACAAACGGAAAGGAATGATGCCGCCCACTGGCACGCCTGAGTTCTCTGAGAAAAAATAATTGGTTTTTGAGGAAAGGAAATGGCGCAGAAACGGTCTCACACATCTATGTGGGCACCCCGGACCGCGCCATAAGGGAAGGAATAGAGGAGGGAGTGAAAGATGGAAAGAAGAAAGAGAGGCCTTAGTGGAGGCCTCAGTAATCATTTCGACCGCCTTGGGATCTTTAACGTGCACTGACATAGCACAGCACACGGGCGCCTTTTTGCGTTCCGCCTACAAGACAAATGCCTATTTCCTACAAGATCAAGGCAAATACGACTCCTGATGTCTTGGGGAAGAAGCGTACAGTGGCGGAAAGGCCGCTAGTTCAAGTTTTGTTGGTTCCCCTGGCCATGTTTCCACATTTAGGTTTTGGTTACAGACCACATTTCAAGAGTTGCTGCTGTTGTTTTTGTTGCCTTAGTGACACGGCACATATATTTTAATTCACAAGCAATGTTTTCTTCTTCAGAATTTTATTTAGACCACGCGTGTTCTTTTTTAACTCCCAGAGCACACTAATGAAACTCAGCCAAAAAAAGTAGAAGTGGGGGCTGTAAAAAAATAATAGTTTTGGGGAAAAGAAAATGGCGCAGTAACTATCTGTCATCTGATTGGATGAGTGACAGATCACAGAGAGAGAGAGCCAAATAGTTGGGCAAATGTTTTCTTAATGATACCTCTGTAGTATATATAGATGCAGCAGATTCCTCGGCTGGCAAGATGGTAGCTGTGGCTGCCATGGAACATCTTGCACTCATAACTGGAGGCACTATACGCATTCAGCACACAGATATTGGAGAATAAACAGCCAATGCTCTAGCCACTGCGCGATATTCGGCAGAAACCATTGTCAGCGACTCAAAATTGGCGACATGTAGCTATACGGTAGGAAGAACCTCCCCGTAAGCAGCACGATTTCTGCACAATTCTCAACCCGCACGGCGCATAACAGATATATTCAAATGAAGCGTGTGGGAGTTTTGCCTCCTTGAAGGAAGCGTGTAGAACACACGTTTTCGTGCTGAAATCTGGCAACACATAAGCTAATGTTCTACTTCACCGCACGCACAACATGAACCATTCCATTCCATTCCAAAAACTTTTATTTCCATCAGAAATGGAGACCCCCTACTGCCTACCCCTGGCGCGCAGGCCTAGGGGCAGGGGCCGGGGCCTCCGCGACTAGATGCAGGCAAAGAGTTGCTGGCTCTTCGTGGCCTCTACCGCCAGATGGATGGCTTTCCTCTGCATGGCGGGGTCCGCGCTTTGCAGAAGGGTCTCCCAGGCTTCTCTACTATTTATTCCTTCATTGACCCCTGGGGAGTGTGTGCATTGCCAGATTATGTGGTCTAGGGTCCCCCTCTCCCTGCATTCCTTACATTTATCGTCTATGTCTTCGTCTTTCAGGACGTGTGATGCACAACATGAACACAGTGGAGATGATGCCAGTCCCGTCATATGTAGCCACGCTGAGGTGCGAGCTGACGCGATTTAGTAAGTTTTTAATTTAGAAGGTAGTTTAAGGTCTCTTGTCTCCCTTGGTCACACATGGTTGGCTGGACGGACACCACTGGGAAACAAAATGGCTGAGGAGCGTTTCTACGAAGCATCTATTGGCATCTTGAGGAAATTTTTCATGAATTCTCACAGATACTTATAGCCGTGGTTATCCGTCTACGCATTACCAATATGCCTACGTGCAAGAGTACCCTTTGGAAATTTATAGAGGAGCCCTTACTCTGTATATTGGGCACCAAAAGCCTAAACATCCAAGAGACAACGTTACAGACGGAAACCCATGCTCTATCGCTTGAAGGGCAGATGTGGAATCTCTCACGATAACAGCAGGTTGGGCTGGAAAAGACCTTAGTCTCCGTAAGCCCGCCTGAATAGCTACTCTTTCAACCCGCGGAAGCCATGGCTCGGCTAATCAGGAGAGACCAACAAATATTCAATGGTAGAATACTGAATGCCACTGTGCTAGGTACACTGACTAGACTCGCAGAACCACCAAGGAAAACTTGGAGACAGTGAGCACATAGTGTTTCAACACGCTAAAGTACGAGCGAACACGTACTCGAGCTAGAAGAGTGGTCAACGCACAGTGGAAACTCTGAAGTGACTATCGTGAGTTTAACTGCTGTAGGCCGAAAATTGTATTAAGTGTTGCTATAAAGAAGTGCTCTGTGTAAATTTCGTTGGCTTCCGGCATTTCTGCCTGAGGCTTCACCGAGTTGAACTGAGCCCAAATGGTGTTTCCCGTTTTTGTGTATCGCGAAGTAAAGGCTACATTTGACTCAGGTTGACATGTTGAGCTACATTTGACTTATGTTTCAGCTAGTGAAGAACTTTCTTGCCGGTCGGGTGCAAATTATCAATGCAGCAAGCAAATAGCTGCGTTATGGAAGTACTTCTCCACGTGCATCTTGCACATATATGCGCGTTATTAGAACTTTAACCGCAAACCTCGAGCTGTACTCGTCATGGGAGATTGTACCATTATCGTCAGTAACGAGTCACACTAGCCCTGCCCGACGTTCCGCGGCTACCACCGCAAAAGACGAGTAACGGCTCGCAATTGCATGGCTTGCTATCTTCAGCCCTAGAGGGCGTTAGATTTTAGAGGGAAATTGTGTTTTGCGCCTACTGCGCGCTGTTTCAGGTCTGGCAACGGTTTTTTTTTCCTAATGGCGTCATACATGAACAACGCCAGTGGCGTAGATGTCCCATAAGGAAGGGCTGCTCCTTGGAGCAGTTTTTACAGCAGCGTTTCTGACGGTCTAGAAATCTATTCCGACTGGAACTCCGACTTGACTTAAGAGCTGGAGACGGCTTCAAATGACGGTGAAATCTACGGAGGCGATGATGGTTGGCAGGACGATGATGACTGATCGGTAACAATTTGTTAAATAACATGGTTCAGACAGAAAGGGCGGCACTCTCCTTAGCAGCACGTTGTACATCGAAGGAATGTTTACGAAGTGAAAAGTTCGAATTTGATGTGAAACCCAGCAGTGACACCCAGTGTCTTATTATGGGGAATGCATCACCAGAAGGTAGTCATCGAGGAAGACAGTGAAAAGCGCAATTTCTTGCGTTCCGTTGCCTTCTGTACAGACTGTTGCATAGCTCAGATAACATGAAAAAAATTTCCTATGCCTAGCTTCCCGATTATTCATGCGTAAATTTTGCACAAATTTGGCACTTCGCTATGAGTTTTGTTTTGTATAACAATTGAGGGAAGTACTTGCCTGATTCATTCTCAATTTTAATAAAATCTCTACCTTCTTCTGTGACGACGGAACAAAACAGCAACACTTCAAGCCATAGGTAGCAGTAGCACCATCTGCACCCACCCGAGGAGAAGCAGTACCGGCAGCAGTACGTGCAGATCCCTGGTTCAAGTTCGTCGTTCATTCCAGTGCTTTCAGGAGTGCCGCATGGCTCAGTTCTCGGGCCACTTCTTTCTCTTAAATATTTAAATTACTTCAAGTTCAATTCTCCTGTGCAGGCTCGTTTTTTTTTTGCAGACGCCTGCATAATTTATCACACAATTCACTTCGAAGGCGAGCAGCTAATTATAGATAGCTATTTAGGTGTTGTTAGTAATTGGTGGAACAACTGGAAAATGTCGGTAAGTGTTAGTAAGTGCAAACAAATGTGCATAACCAGGAAAAAAGTTCCATTGCTGTACTCTTACAAAATTAACAGCGCCTCTCTTGAACGGGTGCACGGTTTTAAATACCTTGGCGTAACGATCACTTCGAACCTAAGTTGGAGCCAACATATTAATAACATAACCTCAGTGGCATCTAAAAGACTTTGGCTAATAAGGTACCGGCTAAAACATGCTTCCACTAAAACAAAGTTTCTGGCATATACTTCCCTAGTGTGTGCATTACTCGAATATGGTTACGTAGAATGGGACCCGCTTACGAAAACGGATGCCAAAAGTATAGAACGTGTCCAAAGAAGTGCACTACGTTTCATTTTCAAAGCCTACGGAAGACAGGTATCGATATCTGATCTTCGTAGCCGTTCCGGTTTGCCCACCTTGGAATCTCGTCGCAAAATGCATCGCTCGAAAATGTTATTCGACAGCGTCAGTAATCACACCAGAATAGACTTTCACACTTATATCTTATTTCTTGCTTTTTAACGTTTTTTTTGTTTCTTCTTGAACACATATTTTGTGATAGTGCTACTGGTTTTGCATGTTTACTCACCTCTCTGTAATATGAAAAAGTGTCCATGGTTGGCTGTGCTAAGGTTTTGTTAGTGTTTTTTTTTATTTTTATTTCTTGTGATTGAGTAGTTTTCACCGAACTGCTATTTCGTGATTGTTGTTGTTGTTAGCCTATCAAAAGATGGCACATACCCACACTGGAGGATCGGCCAAGAATCGGGTGGCTATTCACCTCAACGCAGTTAACAAAAAGGACAAGCACGTGGGAGCGCAACACCGGTGAATTCTTCGTCATGAACAGAAAAGGGTGATTGCTTGTGTTGCCTTTTCTTCTATTGTAATAAGTTCTCATTTCGACCTTCATTGCTAGCCGCCGCGGTGGCTGAGTGGTTACGGCGCTCGGCTGCCGGCCCAAAAGACGCGGGTTCGATCCCGGCCGCGGCGGCCGAATTTCGATGGAGGCGAAATTCTAGAGGCCCGTGTACTGTGCGATGTCAGTGCACGTTAAAGAACCCCAGGTGGTCGACATTTGCGGAGCCCTTCACTACGGCGTCTCTCATAGCCTGAGTCGCTTTGGGACGTTAAACCCCCATAAACCAAACCGACCTTCATTGCTATTGCCAAAATGTAGGGGGTCCAGCGATCTCTCAAGCTGTCAATGGGAAGCTTTTACTCCGGGCTCCCTGTCATCATGTACCGCATGATGGTCGAATAAAGTATTATTATTATTATTATTATTATTATTATTATTATGCAGTATAACAGAACACGACAAACTCGGCACAAACACGATCAAACAATTGTAGTGCCCGAATGCAGAACCACTGCATGCAAGCTGTCGTTATTCCCAAGAACGATAGCCTTTTGGAATGAGTTACCTCGCGAAGTGGTCACCTCGTCAGCCGAAACACATTTAGGTGCAATCAATCCCAGCCGGTCAAGTTAGGGTATTTGGTTCGATTCTGGAGTGTTCACCGTGTCGCGTTTTGCTTTGGATTTTAATGTAAAGTGTTTGTTACACGTCTATTATTTGAGCTGTTCCGCAGAAATTTGCCTGCCAAGATGTTTGCTATTGGCAAAGCACTGTGCAATTTTTCCCCCACTCCTGCCTTGGCCACCAAAAGCCAGCTGGCAGTACTGAATAAAAAAATAAAAATAATAATAAATACAAACGTGTCTGCCGTAACCTTCCGTTGAAGAAGAGTCAGAAAACTAGTGCCAGAAAGTTGTTGCGCGGTTGGTTTGATAGTGCTTTCTCGACTACTGTTTTGAACTGGGTGGAGAAAAGTATATTTGCACGCGACTGCTCCCTCCTCGCACCTTTCGTTTCTCCAACGCGTTTCTCCGCAGCCTCTCTGCACGGTACAGTGCTCATTCGTCCGCAGGCCGCGTGATGGCGCAACCAGCATCACTGTTGCGAAACCTTGCTGTTTTTATTCGCCATCGCCGCAGACGATGAATTTTACCGAATAATTTTGACAGAGTCAGGTTAGTACTGTACCTAAACTTTAAGCAAAACAAAACTTATCGGTACATGCAATCTCTGTGCAAAATGTGAGCGCGAAGACGCGAGCAGTTAGCCCGAGAGAATTTTTTCATTTTTTTCTGAACGACGCAACACCCGGTACCGCCAGAAAAAATACAGCTTCACTATCTGTTGTAGGTGATCAGCAAGACTACAGGTAGCAAGATAGTGTACCTTATATCCCAGTGTTTTCAACAATATAGAGGTCGCCTGATTACGCGACAACTGGTCACCATTGAAAGTACTTTTTTTTACTTTCATTAAAGGCGATGATTTCTCTCAGCTTTTTTTTTTCATCTACAGACTCCTCTAATGCCTAGTAATGCATGGCAGAAAAATTTGAAAATGCAATAATTTGGTCATCGTTGTGCCGACGCCTGGATTTCGGAGATCGTTCGAACTGACATTAGAGCTCGGTGTTGGCCAGACCTTCGTCTCCTCACAGTCTCCTTCGTCAGGTGCCGGCAGCGGAAATATAGCCGGTGGGTACAAACATACTGAAGGCAGCTTCTCCGAGCACAATTTTTCTCGCTTGAGAAACCAGCCGTTCATCGGCTCGAGGGCCAGGCACTGTCCGCGGCAATTCCTGAGCTGTTGGAGCCAGTGCCCTCACGCTGTGTCATTTTCCATCTTTTGTCCTTGCTCATCAGTTTGTTGCTGGTACACAACATATAGCAGGCCCTCCTGGATAAGATACATCCCCAGCTGTTCACAGGCCTCAACGCTTTACTGAAAGCTTACACCGTGGTAGTTGTAGCACATCCGTGGATGGCTCGTCGATGACTTATTTATGTTCACGCAGATGTGCTGTCCGCTTTGAGCAGGGAGCGAAAAGTTCCCGGTATTGTTTTTCACGCACAGATACGGAAGCTTCTCAGAGCAGTAAAATGGTGTCCTCGTCGGGGGATTTTCTAATATGTCTTTGGCGAGGCAGAGATGCTTAGACAGAGTCCAGCGTCCCTTGTATTTTGCGTCCCATATGAGGTAGCGACCGAAGGTAAATACCAGGAGCCCGCTCTTATGCACCCTAGCGTCGAAGAGCCTCAGCGAGTGTTCGTTGCAGAACTTCAGGGCTGCACTGAAATTATAGACGAGGCGGTCTTCAGCGCAGGTCTCATATCCGCCCAAAACTGGCTGCCATGTGCAGGGCCTATTCCGCTCACCCCTTTCGCCTACGCACAAAACGGAATAAGAATCGCTGCAGTTCCTCTTGAATACCCACAGCAGTGCTCGTTGCAAGTGTGCCATGAAGCATGAGGTTTCGTCAAAATCGCGTCCTATGAATGTTTTCACTGCATACAGTAGGTTGAAATACTCTGCGCGGAAATGGACGCAAAACTTCCGTTGAAAATGCAGTAGTGGCTCAATATAGATTAGAGAGAGACTCCAGGTTTATGCTCCACAATTCTACAAGAGTAGCCGAGCGTTCTCGACAGCTAAGCACACTTTCATTTGCAGTGACACCGTCATTATAATAGCAGTATTCCATGTCGTCAGGACCTTCTTGCACTGTAACACAGTTTGACACATCGAAACTGTAGGAAGCCGTTTCACAGACGACAGCGATGTTGTAGACCTTGCAGCCTGCGTAACCTCTTGACAACCTTGTCGTTTGTAGTTGCTGGCTACACTGACGCGAAGAAAACAGCCCGGCCTGCTTCAGAGACAGACCCGCAATCCAGAGCTTGTAACTTTCTACTCCAAACAGTCGCATCAGAGTCTCAAGGCGCTCGACTAGAGCATTGTTGTAGGGAGGCAGGCACATATTCAATTGTGTACATCGATGAAGCGCTTCATAAATGTTAAGGGGACGGGTTGGAATTCTCAAAAGGCAATAAGTGCACTGTGGACGTGTCGTGAAGGAGTAACACTTCATGATTCTGTTCGGCAGCAGCTCATGGCCTACTTCGGTAGATGAAAGACCGTCCTCTTGCCAATCAGATGTTGTGTATGCCCACTGCGTCTCATGCCGTTTGTCCTTACGAAAATTGATAAGCTGGACTCAACGGCTCAAAGGAGCTCACAAAAGGTGAACGCTAACACGAGTCTTGATGTGCAGTAGTAGACGGGCTTAGTGGTGGAGAATCCGGGAGTCGATGCGGTGTTGGTCGCTCTGTCCATGTTTCCACATATAAGCGTTGGAGCTCAGCTCACTTGGATACACAAATAATGCCTTCTTCTTCTTCTTCTTCTTCTTCTTCTTCTTCTTCTTCTTCTTCTTCTTCTTCTTCTTCTTCTTCTTCTTCTTCTTCTTCTTCTTCTTCTTCTTCTTCTTCTTCTTCTTCTTCGTCTGGGTTTTCTATATTCCATCCGTGCGAGTTTGTTCACCTTCGTAGCGCGGTGACGCAAATCGACGCCTAGGAATCATTCCGGCGGCTATAGATTGTATTACAAATAAAAAGGTCACAAACTGGCAACACGGCAATCATAGCACTCACTAACAATGTTTCTTTTCCTCATTCATTCGATAACGTGTGCGTTACTTGGAGGCATTACAGCGCAAGAAATTTATAATGGCCTACCTAAGAAGCTGCCACCACCGCAATACCACCCCCCCCCTACCCCCCCACGGCTTATGGCATTTCGAACTTAAGATGCACTAAAATTAAGCTGCCACGAAAGATGCCCTTGTTGCAGGGTTATATATTCTGCTAAGCGCATCTGAGTGCGCTTCTCTTAAGCAGCGCAAGGTTTCGATTGCATTTGATTGAGGTTTCGCGTTGATAATAATATTCTTGGTGCCCGGGAAGAATGCTCAGTGGTCGCTGCGCAAGTCTTCGCACTGAAATGGTTTTGTGGATGTGTAACATCCAAAACCGTTCACAATGTTAGAAAACAGTCAAAGGGCTTGGAGTTAGAGAAGCCGGGAGTCGAGGCTCTGTTGGTTGCTCTGTCCATGTTTGCACATTTCTCGACTCAATGGAGACACAAAGAATGCCTTCTTCTTTTTCTGGATTCCCTATGGGGAAGTTGCGCTGAAGTTTGCGGTGCTGATTGCAGCGCCATAACACACTGCCTAGCGAGAAGAGCAAGCAGTTTTGGGTAGTACTATAAGTACTTTTCCGCGCCACCTTCCGGCGCTTATTGGCGTGAGCCTCCGCGCTCTGTCGAAGGCGCACGTGCCGTGCGTCAGGTATATGGGCTACGCCGAGAGAAGCTAGGCAATGAATGCTGTCAACCAAACGCGGCTATCTAATCGCGCAGACAGTGTTCTCGCGTTTGCAACGGCCCAAGCGGCTGACAGAAGCAGTATTGAGTCACCGAATAAAACAATTGCAGTGCCACCTTTGCAGCGCAGGTTCTCCATAGTCTATCAACGTGAGTTTGTTCAGCTCTAGAGCGCGCTGACTCAAATCGCCGCCTCGAAACCGTTGAAGCGACTAATGATAGTATTACAGTTTAAAGGAAATGACAAACTGGAAACAGGGAGATCAAATTACGCACTAAAAATGTTTTCTTTTATTTTTCATTTAGAATGGGTGGGTTGCGCACAGGCATTATAAGCGCAAATTTATAATAACTGATCTAAGGAGCTGCCACCGACAGAATTCTTCCGGCTTACGGCATTTCAAACTTAGGATGCCCTAAGTTTAATCTAGCACGAAAGATGTCCTTGCAGCAGCTCCTTTATAGCTTCCGCTAAGCACATCTGATTTTCCCTCACTTACACATCACAATGTCTAGATTGCATTTGATTTGGTTACTAGTCGAAAATAACTTTCTTGAAACCGGGGAATAATATTTAATGCTCGTTGCTCAAAGAATTGCTCAGAAAGCGTTTTGTAGATGTGTAACATGCAAAACCGTCCACGATATTAAAAAACACGTGAGCGCTGAAGACAGCGACGAAGTTACAAAATGAGTATATTTTTAAGTCTTGTTTGAGTTTCTTTATTCTACCACAGCCGAAATTATACATGATAGAAACGTGCGAGGAAAAAACGCTGTGCAGAAAACTCTGTTAAGAAATACGAGAAAAAGAGCCACGGTTTTGTGGCTTGACAAGCCCCACCTCCCATAAAACAAATATCCACATCAACAGCGGCAGCAGGGATAAGAATATTACCAACAGCAAATCATCACTAACCAGAAATCGCCAACAGAATATCATTTATCAGCAGAAAATTATATATGCGGAGAAAAACTGAAACTGGTCATTTGATCAGAAAAATGATGCACTTAAAGAATAATCATTCGTAGTTCTCTAGGGCAAGCACAGCGAACAACTCTTTCTTCTGTAATATACGCAGGTTTTCTGCGGTGGGGTGTAGTTTATTTAGGGCTTGTGGAAGAGAGCGAGAAAAATGTTTAATGGTTAGAATGTTTGGGTGGGCCCTCATTCTAGGTGTCTTTTAGCTTTTGCCGCCGCTCTTGCCCGGCTCACCAGCGAAAGCTGGTCCTCCGAATGTGACCTGGACAGCGGCGCCTCCCAGTCCTCAGTTTTCTGGGTTGTTGAACCTTGGTGTAGCTGCGTGTTTTTGGCAAGCCAATATCATATGGTATAAGTCAACCACCTCGCCGCAGAAGTCGCAGTGTGAATCATAAGAATTGAGAAACATAATGCTGAATTTCACGGGATTTATATCGGCATGCGATTGCAACTTCCTTAAAATGACCTCTTGCTCCCTGTGTCGATTTTTGTGTTGTTCTGCGTACACTTTCCTCATTAATCTCAAATGTGGGAGCAAATCCCTCTAACCTAACAGTGGTTCAGAATAATTATGTTCTTGCGAATGTTTGGGGGCCCAGGGCAATAGCGCGTGGGCAGCGGCGTGAGCGCCTTCATTTCCAACATCCCCAGAGTGTCCTGGAGACTTTGGATGTAAAGTCTATCTTCTTGAGTTCTCAGTATTCTGTTTGCATGTTTACCAATCCTACCTCTTGGTTAGATACAACACGCAGCCTGGGAGTCCGTAATAACTCACGAGACCTTCCTGGAAACCATCGCCAAAGCTATCGCCGCTTCCTCAGCCTGTGCGATTCTATAGCTTCGAATTGATGCCACATTAACTAATTTTCGTTGGGCATCCGTGCGTGCTATCATTAATATCCCGTTGAATTGTCCTTCCGCGTTCACGTAAATTACCTCTTCCATCCCGCCGCATGTTCTCCTGATGGTGTTCGCAATCGCCCTAGCCTTCCTTCTTTTCTTATGATATTCGGTGTGTATATGTCTCGTAATGGGCTGCATCTGGATCTTACTTCTAAGCTGAACTTCCAACTCCCCTTCTGTCCTCCGCAGACCAAATGCATGGGAGCTCTAGTCTATCGAATACATCCCTTGCTGCCCTGCTTCCTGACAGCCGTATCCCCTGCGATATCGAATCGCCTCTAGTAAGTTCATCGACAGTACTGTGAATGCCCATGTGTAGTAATCTTTCGGTTCCTGCGTTGACTTGGATACCAAGTGTTCTTTTATATTACTTTGCGCATTATGACGTCTAGCTTATTCTTCTCACTTTTCTTTAATTTCAGATAAGGTACAGTGTAAGCTATACTGCTCACAATAAAAGCCTCTATTAACTTTATGGTTTCTTTTTCTGTAAGTCCATGCTTGTGGTTTGATACCTTACTAATCATTCTCGCCACTTCCTCAGTTGTTGCCTGCAGTCGCCTAATCACTCCGCGTTGTTGTCCTTGGCGTCTATTAACAGACCTATGATTTTCGTCCGTGGCAACTCTTGGATTGGCACTCCCCCTGCAAATACTATATCGGGGTCAGAGTCTCCTGTCTTCCTAAATATTAGTATCTCTGATTTGTTGGGTGTGCATTGGAGTCCAGAGCTAATAGTGTATTCTTGCATGGTATCCACCGCACATTGTAGTCTTTTCACTACGCTCCCAATTGGCCCTCCGGAGGTCCAAATCGTAATGTCGTAAGCATAGAATGCGTGCCTGACACCCTGTATGCTGTCCAGCCTAACCTGTATTCCTAATGGCGCAATGTTGAAGAGCAAAAGGGACAGCACTGCCCCCTGCGGTGTGCCCCTACTTCCCAGCCACGTGAACTCCTGCTTGACTGATCCGACATTGAGCCTAACTCTTCGGTTCTGAAAGAAATCTTCTGCATACCGTAATCTGAGCGAGGTGTCGGTACGAACCAAATTTCTGGGTATCGAGTAATGCCACAAGAAGAGTTTTATCTTACTTTTGCTATTTTATGCAGAGTTGTGCGCCTTTCGGAATTTCTGATTTCAGAGTTAACAGAAGCTTCTACACATCGAGCATATTGACTTGAATTACTTGATATTTTGCGAAAAAAGAATTAATGTGGGCATGACTGCGCTGGTTTGCAACTGAGCTTAGGGCCTTATTCTGGATAAAGGCGAGTTTTTGGAGAGCTCTTTTCGTCCTGTTTCCCCAGGCTAGATAGCAATAACGCAGCTGTGAGTCAAAAAGTGCATTGTACAGTAAGCGCATCAGATGTGGTGGAAGCATATGTCGATACTTTCTAAGCATGTCTGAAACCCAAGAAAGTTTAGTGCGCTGGTAATCAGAATAATGGTCCACAGCATGAGCTCATGGAAAAAAAATCCCAAATGATGTAAAGGTAGACTAAAATTTGATTAGAGGCATTCTACAACCCCTCATTCATTCATTCAGTCATTTGTCATTCATTTGTCAGTCATTTATCAGTAAGTCATTCTACAAACCGTCAGTCACGATTTTCGGCCTAAATTGTGCGTACTGTAGCGAACAGAAATTGTCAGAAAATAAATGATTTGCCCATGCCTAGGAACGTGTTTTTTTCCACCAAACACGGGAGGTAAAAATGCCCGATGGACACCCAGTTTACGATGATCATCATCATGAAGTTAAATACACCCACTGCAAGACAAGAGTCTAACGTATTTCTCGAATTCACCTGTACTTTGACAGGTGATTCATCCTTGCCCCGCCATTTCGATATTCTCATATGCTATCGATATTTTTGCCCTCCCTTCTAAGCGTGCCTTTTCTCAGAATCCAGAACATTACCCTTAACCACCATTTGCCTTTTTCAATTGTCATTTTATGCATAAACATGCATGTTCTTTCTGCGGGCAGAACGCAGGAAGAACACGCTTCATAGGAAGCCGCAGATCTGTAGCTCAGCAAGATTTTTTAAGTGCAGGCTGGACAAGTGTAGGAGATCCTTTATCAAGAAAGCACCACAAGCACCATCACCGACACATGCTCATCAGGCATTCTTCTACGAACTCGTTCTTCTCATCATCATTTTGTAAAATTTCGACAAGCCAACACCTTCTTCATCACTCGCCGTTCCTTTGGTGTTTAAGCGTCCGCGATTTCTGCATTCCTGGATGTTCACAGTCACAACACACGTTTTTGTGCCTCTTATCCTCCCCACGAAAATGCTAAAACCTCCCCCACCTATCTCTGTCAGTGCGGTTTAGAAATTCAACCATTCAAAAAACAGCACACAACCTGCCTTGATTTCTATACCACGCTAAAACTGATCGGCAACAATTTCGCAGGTACTGTACCTCAAGGTAAAATGGCTGCACTTTATTTAGCAGCATATTACTCATCGGAGGAATATCCGCAATGCTGAACATTTGAAGTTATTGTGATGCCCATCGCTGGCATCCGGTGTCTTATTATCGGGACAGCACCTCCAGACTATTAGTTGAGCAAGCAAGGAAGCGAAAATCCCAACTTCTCGTGTTCTATTTCCTTCACCTGCCGACTGTTGCGTAGTTAAGAGTAGATCGAAACAAAAAAACCCTCTTCGACACCGTCCACTTTTTTGGGCTCAAATATCGCACACAAGCGGCATTTTGCTGTCAGTTTTGCTTTATATATCCGCTGGGTGGGGTACTTCAATTATTCTATCAGAATTTAACGAATATTTCTGTCGTAGTCGGTGAGGAAAGAATAAAGCAGCAACATTTCAAAGCAGAGGTACCGGTAGCACCTTCTGCGCTCAACAGAGGAACGAGTGTCTGCCGCTAGCTATCGTTGAAGCTACGGCAGGAAGCTAGTGGTAGAAAGTGATTGCATGGTTGCTTTGATAGTGCATGCTTGACTACTATATCAAATTGTGGCGCAGAAAAGTATTTTTGCACGCGACTTATGCTTACACGAACCTTGCATTTCTCCCATGCATTTCTCACCGCCTTCCGCCCCGGTAGAGTGCTCATTCTTTCCCGTGACGCGGGATGCCGCAACCAACATGATTGTTGCGAAAGCTTGCTGTTTTGATTCGCACCGAATCGGGCAAGTACTAAATCTAAAGTAATACAAAACCAAACTGACAGCTAAATGCCACCTCTGTGCAAATATCAGCGCAAAAACAAGAGTGGTGAGGCCGAGATATTTTTTCTTGTTTTTTATCGACGCAGCAGTCAATATGTCCACTTAAAATGCAGCTTGACTATCTCTTTTATGTCATGAGCAATAGTGCAGGTGCGATAACAGGACACATTATTTTCCACTGTTTTTAATCATATACAGCTCCTCTGATTACACGACCACTGCTCACCACTTAAACAACTTTTTTTTAAACGCAGCGATTTCTCGCAGCTCTTTTTTTTTTCATCTACAGATTCCTGTAATGCCTAGTTATGCATGACAGAAAAATATGGAAATGAAGTAATTTGGACATCGTTATACCCACGCCTGGATTCCCGGGATCGTTCGAACTGACATTAGCGCTCGGTGTACCGACGCCTGGATTCCCGGGATCGTTCGAACTGATATTAGCGCTCGGTGTTGGCGAGACCTTCGTTTCCTCACAGTCTCCTTCGTCAGGTGCAGGCAGCGGAAATATAGCCGGTGGGTACAAACATACTGAAGGCAGCTTCTCCGAGCACAATGTTTCTCGCGGGAGAAACCAGCCGTTCATCGGCACGAGGGCCAGGCACTGTCCGCTGCAATTCCTGAGCGGTTGGAGCCAGTGTCTTCGCGCTGTGCCATTTTGCATCTTTTGTCCTTGTTCATCAGTTAGTTGTTTGTACACAACATGCTGCAGGCCCTCCGGAAGAAGATACATCTCCAGCTCTTCACAGGCCTCAACACTTTGCTGAAAGCTTACACCGTGGTAGTTGTAGCACATCCGTGGACGGCTCGTCGATGACTTATTTATGTTCACGCAGAAGTGCTCTCCGCTTTCAGCAGGGACCGAAAAGTTCCCGGTCTTGTTTTTCACGCACAGATACGGAAGCTTCTCGGAGCAGTGAAATGGTGTCCTCGTCGGGGGATTTTCTAATATGTCTTTGGCGAGGCAGAGATGCTTAGACAGAGTCCAGCGTCCCTTGTATTTTGCGTCCCATATGAGGTAGCGACCAAAGGTAAATACCAGGAGCCCGCTCGTATGCACACTAGCGTCGGAGAGCCTCAGCGAGTGTTCGTTGCAGAACTTCAGGGCTGCACTGAAATTATAGACGAGGCGGTCTTCAGCGCAGGTCTCATATCCGCCCAAAACTGGATGCCATGTGCAGGGCCTATTCCGCTCACCCCTTTCGCCTACGCACAAAACGGAATACGAATCGCTGCAGTTCCTCTTGAATACCCACAGCAGTGCTGGTTGCAAGTGTGCCATGAAGCATGAGGTTTCGTCAAAATCGCGTTTTTTAAATAGTATCACTGCATTCAATCGGTCAACATCATCTGAGCGTAAATGAATCCAAAACTTCAGTTGAGAATGCAGTAGTGGCCTAATATAGATTAGCGACTCCAGGTTTATGCTCCACACATCTGCAAGAGTAGCCGCGCGTTCTCGACAGCTAAGCACACTTTCATTTGCAGTGACACCGTCATTATAATAGCAGTATTCCATGTCGTCAGCACCTTCTTGAACTGTGACACAGTTTAACGCATCGAAACTGTAGGAAGCTGTTTCGCAG